>JANVCC010000209.1:848047-928585 GCA_025345505.1 Todiramphus chloris collaris
CACAGGGAGGCGTTTGGGGACTCTCCACTCCCCGAGCTCATCGCAATCCGAGTTTTCCAGCCTTTTCAGCACAGCCTGGTTCCCGGTCTGAAACCCTACGGTGTTTCCCCCCAGACAGCAACTGGCGCGTGAACAGATTCTGGACTCTGCACAGAGTCTGGCCACACGCTCCCAGCAACTTCCAGTTGCCTGGGCGTTATTTAATCCTCGAGTGGAAGTCACCCAAAGCAAACAAGGCACGTAGAGAGCTTCGGGTTTGTGCAGAATTGCTGATAGCTGATGATCACCTCTGCTCCCAATCAAGAGAAGACCTAATTCACCGGCGGGAGTGGGGCAGGAGCGGCAGGGAGCCTGGGAGGGAGAGAGGCCGCGGGGATCGTGCTCTGCCTGCCCTGGGACGGGCCCGAGACTCCTGACCTGGGACATCCCCCTCCTCTCTCTCTGGCTGAACACAGCCCCCGAGGGCCGGGGCAATGGCAGCAGGTTCCTGCCCAGCGCAGCAGATGTGTCCCCTGCCACCGCCCCGTCCTCCCGGCTGGGCCTGCAGAACGGGTACAGGCTCTGCAGGTAGAGCCCAGCAGGGGTGGGCATGGGATGATGGTTCACCCAGCTTGCAGGTGTTGCCAAGACAGATATTATGGTGCTGGATTGTCCAAAAAGAGCAGTAAAGCTGGCGGAGAGGAGAGAGTTGTTTTGGAAAACAAATCTGCTGAGGAGCAGCTGAGGGAACTGGATTTAATTAGCCCGGAGAAAGGAGGCTGAGGTGGGACTTTCTTCTCCTTCACAACTACCTGCAAGGAGGTTGTAATGAGGTGGGGGTCAGTCTGTTCTCCTAGGTTACAAATGATAAGACAAGAGGAAATGGCCTCAAGTTGTGCCAGGGAAGGTTGTATTAGGAATCCGTACCAGAGACCCACAGTTTCCTTTGACAATACCAGGATGATGCAGTTTATTTTTCCATGTTTCATACTAATCTATCACAAACCATATAATCAGCATTTCATTTTGTTCTCCTCAACTACCATCCTTCAGAATCTGCAGGCCTTTATTTGCTCATGTTATTAGACCTTTTTTTGGTTACATTTCCGAGATATCCAAACAGACCTTTGAAAAAGTATTTTGTGACTGGCATTTTAGTTCTTTAGACTCCTCTGGTTTTATCTATAATATGACATCCAAATGATACTGAAGACCCCTGTAATTTAGTCTGATACATTATATTTGCACTACCCAGTGCCTATGCTTCTCTTAGACAGTTGCCACACAGAAACACGAGAAGTTGAGGGACAGGTTTCCATAATTCCTTCCAGCAGTCCTCACCACTCAGCAAGACTCAAGTTCCCACTCATTAGTGGTAACAGCAGAGTCAGCTTCAATGTGTGGATCAAGAACAGCCTCTTCCCAGAGCATCCCATGAGCTCTTAGCCCCACCACATCTCTAAGCAGTCGAACTGGCAGAACATAGTCCTAATGCCAGGAAACCTTCGAATTGAGCCACCTGCTTAATCTGGAAAAGCGGGGAACATTTTTTTCCTTTCTAGTCTTGAGTTGACCACAGGCATTCTCCCAGCATCATACACTATAGGAGTTTTCACACCAACCTCAGTGGCAGCTACCAAATTTCTCTTCCTAAAAAGATCATGCTTCACCAAACAGCAGACAAGCACAGTCCCAGTCTGGAATACAGACACACAGATTTTTATCTGGATCCCAGGACAGTCTGGATTTTTCCTCCAGTATGAAATCATAATAATACTGATGTGCTTTCCACATTAGTATCAGTGCAGGAGCATATACGCCAATGTATCCCTCAAATTGACTTCCTTATCTGCCAGGCTAATGGGGAGCAATCATCAGCAACTGTGACATACATGCAACTTCAGCTGTACTTTGCCCACTGCCCAACTGGCCAAGTGGCTTGGTTTCCCGTGTGACCACTTGGAGCAAGGACACCAGACTGGGAGTGGAAGGACCCCAAGGGTACTAGAGATGTCTGCAGGATAGGGTGCATTTTGTCTAGTTGTAGGTGTCCGTGATACTGGTACCTGGAGCTGAAATAGTTACCTTCAGTCCTCAACACTGGGATCTGTGGCTGAGATTTTTTCCTATTGTATTCCTGAGCTGTGCTCCTATTTTGCAAATCTGGACATGATACTTCCTTTTGGAATGTATGAATTTTAAGATTCTCCAACAGCCAATCCATGTTACAATGGACACTTTAAATAGACCCGTTGCTTCTGTCACCACAGTGTGATTTGTATTTCGAAGGTGTGGTTGTGTGTGAGTCACGAACATGGCAGCAGTCTCTTAGACATTCTGGGTGGTTTACACACGTATCATGGAAATTAAACAGGTATGCTCTTTCTGTGTGGGAAAATTTGCATAGTGATCTACTTTCAAGCACACTACTGGTTTTGCTGCATGAGGTGCAATTACTTACGGGTAGCTGAGTAAAGTTTCAGTGTCACACCGGGCTTGTAGGGTGGCATAGACAGTACTGAGGAAGGCAGATCTGGAGGAGGGAAAAGAATATATCTTGCCTTGACATCTTAACAAATAAAAAGGAAGGTTGATGGAAAGAGTAACAGAAAAGTAAAAAAAAAGCTGTTCACAGATCACTAATAAACCCTTACATAGACATTGATGTGTAAATATATTCACAGACACCTATCTTTCTATATTATATTTTCTATTTCATAAATGTGCCAACTGATACACTTTGTTCTTATCCCAGATCAATCTCACCTGGCTCTGTTTGCATCAGTTTGCTGGTTTCTTGAGGCAACGCTGTCTGCATCCAGAATGTGTCCGTGTCAGCTGTGGGAACAGAAAGACATGCTTGTTGTCATTCAGAGGATTTGTTATTTATCTGTCTACTGCGAATAATTGCTATATATGAGACAGCTCAACAGCCAGAGTCCCTCACCCAGTACTTCCAATGGCATATAAAAATGTCCAGATGAAAGAGGAAGGACAAAAGCTGTCCTTTGATAATCTTGAAAAGTCTGTGGGCTAGGGAAAGGTAAGAAAGTCTGTTCAGTGGAGACCAAAAGCAGCAGCTCTATATTGCTTTTCCACAGCTCTTCTCACCATATTTGCAGCAAAATGTGAGGGAAGACCTGGGTGGCAGAAGTGTCCATGAGGAGCAAGACTTAGTTTATGGACCCTGTAACTGATTTTAGTGCTTCTACAATGAAGAAATGGACTCACTAGTGACCCAGAGCGGGTCTCCCTGAAGGGCCTCCCAGCCTCCAGCTCAGAGATGTGGTTTCAGCTGTTGGCCAAAGCCCACCCCTGGCAGGGTTAGGGGGTGCCAGTCCTCTCCTCCTTACTCACTGGGGCTGGGCTGCAGGGCTGGCGATGGGGCCGGGCTCCCCGCAGCAGTCGGAGGGGGGGCGGCTGTGCCTTGTGGTCTGGAAGCATCCAGATGCAGTGATGGCAGCCCTGGTCCTTTCACTCCAGCTGTCTTTGGCCACGGTGGAAACCTTGTGGTGGGAATTTCCTCCCTTTTCTCGGCGAAGGGGATCCTGGTAGCTGGAGAAGCAGGAGAGACAGAGGGGGGGCAGCAGCAATACGCTGTAGCTGCTGGTGCCCCGCAGCAGCAGGGAGCGTGACACAGTGGGGGGCAATAATATCTAAAGGACACCCAGAAAATCCCATCTACTCCTTGAGTGCTTCCCATGGCAGGTGGATAGCCACCTCTCCATTTCATTTTAAATGTGGAAACATGGGGAGTCCTAAGAGTGTTTGAAATCATAACTGAGAACATTTTAATGTGCAAGTTTTCATCAACAAAAGAAGAAATCGAAATGTTCCTGTAAAGTGGTTTTTTTTTTTTGTTCTTCACATAAATTGTTTTTACTGCCTAAACTGCTTCACTGCAGAGGAAAGAGATGAAAGCTCCTGTCTATGTGAAGGGAGCAGGAAGGTACAGGAGGGCAGGAACTTGAGAACTGACAACATTTTGTGACACTTGGGGCTAGAGGAGATGACAATAAAGGTTAGTATGTGGCTAAGCAAATCAGAAGAGCTTATAAAAAGGCAGCAGACTGACTATGGAAAATGTAGAGATTTTGTTGCAGAGAGATGCAGATGCAGTGACCAGTAGGCACGAAGTCAAGGTCTGAATTTCTCTTGGCTGCTGTTACATGGAAGCAAGTGTTTTGGTTTTCAGAATGAGGCAGGCTAGCATCTTTCTGTCATGTAGCCCTGTGGTGAAGCTAAATGCACTGAAGTTTATGAAATGCTCAGGCACTCCCAACTCAATGTCATATAAAATCAAAGATAGAGAAAAATAGAGACAATGACAATAAAAAGGAAACAGTTTAAAGTCTTTTTTGTTTTGTTTAAAAACAAACTTCATTTTTTTCTTTACTTTTCCACCCCTTTAAAAAGCTTTTTTCTAATAAAATGGATTTTTAAGGTAGTTTTTCTATACTCCAGCTTCGATTCACTGCTGACCTGATCTTCAGCTTTTTTCAGACAAACTTTTATCTTACTCTGCAATTGTAGTTCAACACCCCAGTGCTGTGCAGCAAACATACATGATCACTTACCAAGACGTTAATCAAGGAGAATATAAACTTAAGCCTAATAATATTTGCTTACCTTTAAATGTCCACATATGTTCTGCTGATGGATCCACTGTTTTGTTTGGGTCTTCCTGTAATTTCATGAAACTTGAAAAAATAGAATCTAGGTCTTTGAGGTACAAGAAGATAAGGTTAGAATGAAATAGAAAATAGAATAAGATAGGAAAGAATAAAAAGGAAAGAAATCAGGTGCTGGTATAATAGAAACAACTGTCATTCTTAATTAATCTTTGGCAAAATGGCTTTTGTTTTTTTGAACAGGAGAGGATCATCGTACAGCTTTTCAGAACACTTGCTGAATGTATTCAACTGCTTTCTGAAGGTAACTCATGTAAAGGTAGGAGGCAGTTTGCTGAGAGCTAAGGAAGGTACCCATTTAGACTGAGAGCATCAGGGAGCCTCCCCAGCCCAGTGCTGAATTCCTTAAAAGCTTTTACCCCAGGAGGTTTTGTTCATTCCTCCACTAGAAGACCTTGAAGCTAATACTTTAAAAGTTTATAAATTTTACTTGTATTTATAATAGAAGTATTATATTGCACTTTGCCTAATATAAAATATGACTATTTTAATGATAGTAAAATATGTGTACATATATAAAATATACAATATTATAGGTATAATAATATATAATAATAAAATATAAAATAATATTTACAAAAACTATTTTTACACTATGAAGATGGAATAATTGTAAGTGCTACCTGGACATGGTTGTCTTTGTTGTTGTTGTTTCCTTTTATTCCCCAAGATGTACTTACCCAGGTCAGAAGATGTGTTACTGGTAAATGTGTAATTAATGACAGGAGACTTCTCCAGCATTTCCCAAAAGTCAGATAGATTTCTTCCTGTGAATAGAAATGCTTACAACTATCAAGAACGGCTTGTTTCTAATAGAAGTCATCACTGAGAATAAATAGAGCAATATTTTGGGGTGGAAAGCTTTTCATTTTTACCTGTCTGCCCTGTCATCACACAGATGTAGATACAATCTGAATCGTTGCTCTGACGCACTGAAAGGCAAAAAAATGTAAACCAGATCATTGTTACCAGTATTCATTATATGATACTATCTTCAACAGTTGAAAATACAAACACAAAATGGTATGCAGCTACTGCAGCTGGCCAAATATTTTCCTTCTGATCCACTTTGGACAAAAACCTTGCACCAGCATCAAATCCAAATGCTGATATTTCCAGGGGAAATATTTCTATCTAATTAAAATTCTAAATTACATGTATTTTTACATGGAAAACCAAAATCTGCAGATAATATAGCCCATAATTATTATTTGGAAATCATAATTCCCCAAAATACCAATCTTTAATAATAATTCACCAGACTTTCAAACAAAATATAGCTGCTCATAGAAACATGTATGTCTCTATATTATCTATATACACATTATATCTGGATCTTGTTCTTCTAAGGAGACTTGTTTAAAACTGCAGTCCATGCTTTGCAACAAAAATGCTGCCGAATAAGAAAAATAGGCTTTTATACCCTTTATATACCTTTTTCGTACCTTTCATACACCTTTTTTATATCTCTTATACCTTTCTATGCTTGTTTCCATACCATGAATAAAACAAACAAATAAGGCAATGATAACTATTAAAAGGAAATGCAAACCTGGGAGAATAGAGCTGGATTTGAAAATTTCTGTGAGATAACTGGTGGAGTTTCCAATAATATCAACAAGTAAAGCTGTAAAATCTAGACAACAAAATAGAGAAAGTTTATGATTGAAAACACATATTCTATCCTCTATGATAAGTCAAAAAAATCACTGTTAAATGTGGTCATATTTTACAGTTCAAAATGGTTCTGCTGGATGGGAGTGGACTTCAGAAGCCACACGAACGCTCTGCAGAAGTGTATTTCAACGATGATAAAGCACCAGTGTTCCTAAAAGTAAACTTAAATGGCAGTTACTTGTTCAAGAGAGCAATTTAAAGCAACATTCTACTTAGTCTTCTTAAATGTAGATACAAACCCTATAGGATTTGCCTGCACTAATTGCCTGTCGTCCATGTGGGACCTTCCAGGAGGCATCTGATTGTCTCCTCTGAGGTCTGTTTCAGACATATCAATGATGTTGTCAGCTCAAAAAATGGCAAGCGGTGGTGTGGTTATGGCTTTTTTGTAATGGGTTCTGACAGTAACAGGTCAATGTTCTCTCCTAGTGACAGACATGGGCCCTGTGCCAGGCCCTGGAGTTTTACTGCTCGGGAGGATGCTCTAATCGCCAAGATATTCTGGATTTGGTGCAGAAAGATTCAATTACTATCCTCCAAGGAAGACTGGGTCATTATGCAATAAGACTTGTGAGATGTGTAGGTCCAGAAAAAGCCATGAAAGCCATTGTGGCTCGTGTGTGTGGTCATCACATGCAGCTTAGAGGGTAATGGGTCCTGGTCCATAGCTGCTGAGCTGCTCTGTATATTTTACATTAACTAAGCCATACAATCCAAGCTCTGGGATCCATCCCAGAGTGTTGAATATTGTGAGTCAAGGATGTGAATGAGAATTGAAGGTGAAGGATTTGCACATTTTACACTCCATTTACACTCTTGCTTTGGACTCCTGTTGGGCTCACTGAAGTTACTGGAGTATACTGGTGCAGAGAAGCCCTTGCTCGTCTCCTAGGGGTTATCTCAGGAGGATGTAAGTGGCTGAGGTAATGTGTCATACATGTCCAAATTGTCTCTCCTGCACTGCTCTTTGTATTCCAAGGAGGAAAGGGAGGTCTTTCTGCTGGGTAAACCACACCAGTCACTTGACTGATGACTTCATCCCAGACTGGCTGGCTGGGTGCAGCCATCTGAGACTGAGTTCGTTGAGCCTGCCCCAGGGTCTAGAGCAGCCACTCATTGTGAGTTATGGCTGTTGACGTCAGTGTGGCAATGCTGCCCATAGGGATGAAGTCTGCAGAATTCAGTCTACAGCTTTCAGCTGCAGAGGAACTAATTCAGCTTAAGCACATGGAATTGCCAACCTCTCCAGTATACCCACCTGTCAAGTCATTTGTCACGTTGTTCAAACAGTAGCAGTAATGCATAGGGAACTTGCCAGGGTCAACATTTTTCACGTTAGAAACTGCAGGGAGAGACAGAGAAAAATCAGCACCTTGATGCACAGGCTGTGTGAGAGCAAACACTTGTGTGCAGAGCCAAGCGCTGCGGCACTCACTGTTATAAATGGTGACCAGCACTTTGTGGAAGGCAAATGAGCTGTAGGACGTGACGCTCAGCAAAGAGAAGAATTTTTTGGTACCTGCAGAAACACATGCCCGTGCTATTAGCGGTCAGAACAAATGATGAGAACTGTGTGTTTTCACTCTGCTCATTTGATTTCTGAAAGAGTCCCGAGGTGCTGATTCTTTGCAGCTGCCTGAGACTCAGTTGTTTCTCATTTCCACCAAGGGAAGGATCATTTGTGTTACCACCTTTTTTTTTTTAATTCAAACCTACACTGGATTATAAAGTTCTTTCTAAAGGCATCCCATAAGTAATTACATTGTGCCTATATATAAACGCACACTAATTTCTACATGCTTTGGGGCAGACAGCTATCTGCATTCGAAATGCACAAGGGTACCACGCTCCCAAAATCAATTCTGGAGGCAGACAGCGTGCAGCTACGGCTTCTGCTAACACCGTGAGCCCTTTATCTCACTGCCTGCCACGCTGACAGCCTGCCCAGCCTGCCCGTAGCACGTTACCTCTGAGCGCTGTGTTCAGCATCCCGTTCACCAGCTCTGTCAGGTTAATAGCAGCCAGATCCACCGACTTGGCAGGCAGCTCTGAAAAAGAAGGGGTCCCTGAGCAGCCAGCTGCGTGAGGGTACAAGGAACTGGCCATTAACAGCAAAAACCTTCCAGAATGGGAAAACCAAACTGAGCAGGTTGTGTATTGGAGTGCTCTAAAAAAACCTGTGGTGAGAAAATAAAGGTGCCAGGAGTGCAGAGAGGAGTCTGGCAAATAGCAAGATCAAGTGGGCAGGGCAATGGGAGGCCAAAATTGAGGTCGGGCTCTCTGTACCCTGTTCCCTTCAGCATGCTCTTGAGTGGGCTCCGGGGAGCTGAGCTGGTCCTGGTGGTTTGGTGCCCTCTCCTGCTGGGCAATGGGTATTTACAGCCAAAGAGCAGCACATCTCTGCAGATCACAGAGGAGAAAGTGTCTAGGAAATGTTTCCCCTTCCCCAATGCTACGTGGAACTGGGATGAAAATACCAATTTTTTTTTTTTTTTCAGCTACCTTATTGCTCTGCTGCTACGACAGAATAAATTCACTGTAGCTGAATCCTGCTTTTTATTTTAACACGTTTTCTTTCTGTTGACGGTGCTTATTTGTTTATCCCAAGTCAAAATTTCCAACGATACTCTCTTGCTTCCCTCCCACAAAGCCGTGCAGAAGCAGAGCAGTGTGGTGTCTCCGTGTGTGCAAGGAGGAAAGGCTGTGTGTGTGTGTGACAGAGAGAGATAAAACAGAGCAAGACAGAAGAAGAATCACAGAAAGCTGAGATAAGAACAAAATCAAATTTGAGGACAAATACAATTTTGCAATGACATCAGTATTTTTTTTAACCAATTTAAAACCAAGATGCACCCCGGGGCTGGAAGGAGAGCTTGCCCACAGCATAGAAGAGAGGAGATGGAAAACATGAGGGAGTAAAGAGCTGGGAAGCAGAGAAAGGACACAGAGAAAACAACATTTTAGATTTCTAGAAGGGCAGAGGTTAAGCTGGCCAGGGACCTGGGTAAGCTCTGGGTTGGGTGAGAAGCCCTTGCTCCCACTGGGCTGTGTCTCCCAGACTCTGCAGGAGAAGGGCCCATCTGCTGACACCTCCATGGCCAGCACAGCATCTCCCTCTCCCATCAACACCACCACACAGCCTCCTGATGTGCTGCTTGTTACCTGCAGTCGCCAGCACTGCCACTTGCTTCTCTTTCTTATTTTCTCTTCTTATGCATGAAGCTGTGAAGAGAAGAAAGAGGCTGAGTAGCAGTTTTCCCTGTTGATACCCCAAATAACTCTCCGTTGTGCTATCTGCCCAGGTTACTTTGCTGCTCTCTTTCATTATAGCTCAAAAACTGATGGACATCAGCATTGCAAAGCAGGCCGAGTATCCATAACAGCAGTTCATCAAGTGCTTCAGAATAAGGATGTCCTAAAGGACTGACCAGGTTCTTTAGCTGCCAGTTTAAGAGCAAAAACAGATTAAATATCTGAGCTTATCCCCTTAACTCAAGAATCAAAATATGTGCTAGCAAACTGTTGTAGAGATCTTCACTAGGCTTGCACACAACATTGACTGCAAGGTACAGGGTGTAATAAGGTGAAACCTAAACAAAGCTTCACTGACTGTGTGCATGTTGGTTATTCAACTGAGTACTGTTCTCAAGAGCTGCATTGCAGGAGGAATGAACTGGAGTTGGGCTCAGGAGATTGGACTTGCTTCATGGGATTCCCTCAGGGACGAACAAGAGCAAGGTGCAGAGCAGTGATTTAGACATCACAGGACAAGCTGAAGTGCAGGGTTTGGTGCTTAGGTTTCCTATCCCATCAGCGGAGAGCTGAGTACCTCCAAAGACTAACCCAGAAGGCTGCTCAGATGAGCCAGTGCTAGCAAATGCTAAACTCCCATGCCTCCCTGAAGCTTCAGCTTCTCACTCCATCCACACTCCCCAGAGACAAGGAGCTGCTGGTGAGGAGGGCTCCCCTCAGTGCTGGTGATTCCCCATTCTGCATTGAACCTAATGGGCAGAGCTCTCCCCAGGGAGTAGGAAACCTGGGTTCAGTAAAATGAAATCTACAGGACTGGAAGCAGCAGAAGAAAGAGGAGCTGTCACTACACAGTCTGGCTGTTTGTACCTTAATTGGTGAAGCCTGACTGGTTGTCTTTATTCATACAAAAATCTGTGCCTTGTACAAAAGATGATCCCTTGAGACATTTCTCTTTCTCCTTCTCTTTTTATTTACATATATATATATATGAAAAATAGTCTGCAGACAATCCATGGCACAAGGCCTGTAAATCCTGTCTCATACTGTGCTAGTCATCTGTATTAACAACTCTCACTTGGTATCAGCTGTAATCAGACTGATAATCTAGGTTTAGGAACCCTTCTAACCCTTCTCTCTTTCCATATAAACCTTTCTAACTCCATATTCATGGCATGGGATCCAAGAACAGACCTTTGCAATCATCTGGTCTACCCTGCTGCATGGCACCAGCCTTGAAGCTTCAACCCATCAGCCTTGACTACGCAGGGTGAAAGAACCAAGCCTGCCACAGATGTGGGGATAAGGCTATGGGAGCAATTGGGAAAGGGACACCTGGGCTATTCCCTGGGGAGCACCAAACTATCACCCTTACCTGTGCTGAAAACCAGAAGGAGACACAGAAATCCCAGACTCATCTTCGCTGCCCCATGCCACCAGAACCACTGCATTATGGACTCTGACTTCCAGCAGGTTTGGCTGCTCTAGGGGAAAGAAATGCTGTTTTAGTGGTGGTATTGTGGTATTGTATGACTTTGCCCAACTCTTGTCCCAGAGTGACATGACCATGAAAGAAACATTATCCCTCTAGGATGCAGAGAAAGGATTGTTAGTGTACATGGTAAAGAATCAGAAATCACACAATCAGTACTTTCTGTGTACGTGTGAGTGTCATAACCTTAGTATGTAACTTCATTTTTGAGTCCTGTGTGACTGTGGCTTTGGTGGGACTTGGTAAGATTATCTACACAGTTCACTGCTCTGGCAGGATGACCTGTGCCCAAAGCACCCAGCCATGTCAGATGTCTACAGCGTTTCTGTTGAAGCAAGGTAACATTTACCCATGGGCAGTTTCAGACCAGACATCAGTTGAGCTCCTTTTCTACGGAAATGTTGGTTGCCCAGTCATCCCTAGGCTTGTATTTCTATAGTTAATTATTGTCACCAAGCTGTGCCCTGTGCTGCCTTGGATTAATTCCAGTAGCTGTTTGGGAGGAATTAATGGTCCTCTGCCTTTCAGACAATGAACTGCTTTCCAGGTTTCAAATATTCAATTAGAGGTGGTTAGAAAAAAAAGAAGAAAAGTCCTTTCTTCTTTACATGTTGCCCCCTGTTTTTGTAAAATCAGAACACAGCGAGTATCTCTGTAGTTGTCAGAAATTGATTGTATGAAAATTAGCAAAAAAATTCCAAATTTTTTTTTCAGAGCCTCTCAGAGTAGCTAATCTTTAGAGTACACAGCAAACCATTATCTTGAAGATAATCCTGTTTGATTAACAAACTATTATCATCATGTTTAAAATCTTTTGCATATTTGATTCACTAGAGAAGGAACACATTCTGAAAATAGCTAATTTGTACTAAGCAGTTCTAGAGACACTCGTCCTTGGGATGATGAAACAATATCAAGAATGTCAATGTCTGAAATGTCTGTTTGATCATTTGATGAGACAAAAGCATTTAAGTGCCAGCTCTGCTAATTCAAACAAAAATCTGAAAAGCATTTTAGGTAGTTCATCTTATCTTTTCAGTCCATCTGCCTAATCCTTTTTACTCAGCCCTAAGCCTCTATTCATCCACGGTTTCTGCACTGCGTGTGCAGAAGATGGGGGCTGAAGCAGAGAGAAAAACATGGCCAAATCTTACTCCCTAGACTTCATTCTCCATCACCTTTCTGTAAGCTGGACTAATGATGTATGGACAGATTTCAGCCTCCCATGGACCAGTCTGGCATCAAAAATCCTAAACCTGGCCCTTCTTAGGACAATATTTGGGATCTGACCAGCAACTAGATTACAGACCGTGAATGTATTGCTGGCATGAGAATCACAGGGCCTGAAACTCCATCAAGGTTACCCCTGCTTCCACAATTCAGTATTATGAAGCGTATTTGGCCTTGTAACAGCTTTTTCTACAGACCTTTGGACACCTTAGGGAAGACTGTAGCATGATAGCTCACACCTGACACTCTGACGTGATAGAAGCAGTAGGCTATGTAACCTGCACTGAAGTAGGTATAAAACTAATCCACATTTATGGCTTCTGCTTGATGTTACTCCCCCCCCCTGCCCCTTTTTTTGATTTGACTGTAGGAAATGGGGAGGAGTTAGTGAGGGGTACTCCTCAGTGGTTCTGAATTTGAAGAACTGATGCTTGCAAAAGTGTGGTGAGGTGGCTGTTGGGGAGAGCAGGTTCTGGGTTCAGCTGGTTTTGCAGGATGGAGTGATACTGTCATGGGAAAAGTTGGTATCTACTTTTGTTTTGGAGCAGGAGGGCTATTGTGGCTGATGCACCCAGTCAATTAAGTGACCTGTTAGCGGGGAGCTGTTGGGTTGTATGTTTGCCTGAAGCCAGCAGTGCTGTTATTTGCTGGTTTATTTTAATGGAACTTCATGAATTTTTATTCTTGTACTGTGAGAAGTGACTGTCTCCTTAGGTCTGGAAGATCTACGTTATGATAAGCCGTGCTTCATGATGACTATTCAGTGGGCCACAGACCTCCTCCTGAACAAGTTCATCATGACCCCTTCCCTACACATAGGGTCTGACCAGGCTGCACAGCTCGTGCTGTGTCTGTGTATGCCAGCCCAGGGGAGACCACATGAATCGTGGCCAAAAGCAGTGCTGCCACCATACTGTCCCTGCAGCATAAGGCTGGTCTTGGCTGGAGGGGTTCTACTGCCCGGACAGGCAATGGAGCCCAAACCTCCGCCCTTCATGAGGATTTTGGCTGTGTGGCAAGTGAGACACTCATACCTAAGAGGTGGGAGGACAACCTCTGCCCCACTTTCAGTCTGTTCCTGCACATCAGTGTCAGTGGTCATGCCAGAGCAAGGAGACTTGATATCCAGCACATGCTTTGAGGAAAGTGGGCTCTCCTGGGTGACCCGTGAATCATGCTTGGACTAACACAGAAATTTTTGGTAAGGCTGTTTCACAGACTGATCAGCAACACAGGTGTTCTACAAAGGTTCACAAGTAGATGGGTAGATAGGATGTAGGTAATTTCCTGACAGGATTCTAACTTTGTTCCTGATTAATTATTTAAATTGTCCCAGAGCTGTTCGTGGTGCCAGGATGGGGAAAATCATCTGACAGGGGTCTCAGAGCAGCAGGGTAGGACAGGGGCTAGAGAAAGCACATCCCAAGAGATAGAGAAGCAAGAAGATTGACACGTGAAGAAACTGTCCTACCAAAGCACCTTAGGGGAGAGAGAGGGAGAAAAAAAAACAGTGTCCATAAAAGCAGAAACAAAATTGAAAGAGAGCGAGATCCAGTTATGCTCGGAAGCACCCCATGCACATTGAGAGACGCTTTCTTACTCACCTGAATTTGCAGGTCCCTGCTGTCCTCCACGCTGAGCTGCTCCTCCACGCTAGCCAACACACACAGTTTTCTCCACTTACAGTGCTGATGTGCAGTAGGAGTTCAGAGCATAACACCCACAGTTAACTGAGGTGTGATTACGCACTCCAGGCTCAATCAAACAAGATATATATTGGGATAACATGCAAACCTAACTTGGAAGGATGGATTGTAATAAGCCAAATCCTCTCCTACTTATAGCAAGGAAATGCTAACTGATGTTGGTATAAAATGAATGGAGAATCCTCCATTGATGGGAGGGCTTGTTTTGCCTGAACGGCAGAGTTAGTGTTGTGGTGTCCTCTGACCAGCACAAGATGCTTGAAAAGAAATTGCAGAGAAATCTCTAAGAAAATCACTCTAGAAAGGGCTGCCCCTAAGCCTCAGTTGGTAGACACTGATTTAAACTTGTGTTAGGTGTTAGTTGCTTTCCAAAATCTTTTCCCAGCATTAATTCTCTGAACATTTATGCTTTCCAGTTAAAATTCAAAGACAATTGTGACAAATATTTCTAGAACTGCTGCCTGAAATACCGTATCTCTCAGCAATGTGGATTTTAGGATTAATAACTCTTATGATACACATCATGTCTGCATTAAATGATATTTAATCTATTACAGTAAAGTCTTTATTACTTTGTAACTGTATCGGTTTTGTTTGCCAGCATAAGTGACACTACTGTGATGACTAAAATGCATGTTCTGACTGTAAATATGAAAGCCTCATTGTACTCCAGCTCAAAATCACTAACAATTTCAGTTTAAATCATAGTGCAGTTCACAGGCATTAAAGGCACAGGTTACTGACTCTCAGTGAATAGCTTTCTCCCAAACATTTATCTGATACACACTGCAGGTCATGCCTTTAGTTCCAAATTCTCCTTCACCCCTAGTGGGTATGATAATCCTCCTCCTGTGTTTATTTTAAGATGAACAGTATTAGTAGAATTCATTTTACTTAGAACTGTTGATCCATAGTTCCCTGAACTGATGAATTAGAGATTTAAATCCAGTTCAGATTACCTGTACACACTCAGGAAGACATCTTGTTAAATACCTCTTTGTCATTCTGGGTTAACAGCAATCTTAAACTGACCTGTTTATTAGCTCTGCTTCATTTGAACTAACTTTAATGTGGCAGGTAACCATGAAGTTTGAATAGTTTTCATTTTTCATGCATAGAGGACAATCAGATATCAAGTAGTTTTCCTGTGTTCTTCATGCTAAACAGAGCAGAACAGAAATTAAGAGACCAAAGAAATAATAAAAGGAAAGCCCTTGAGTGTTAATTTCCTTACCTTCATTCAGTTCCAACATCTAAAGGTCATCCCTCATTTTAAGCAGACCGTGATACACCAAGTCTGAAGAAGTATTGCATGTTAGTATGAAAATGACTGTTACCATTACATGCTTTATTGAACTGCTACAGCTACTTTTTAACTTCAGATTTATTTGTATGAGAATTTAATAAAATGTAATAAATATACATTTAATACAAATGCATTTAGTTTGCTGCATTTTCACAGAGCATTAGTATCACCGTTGAAAGGGTTTCCTTCCAAGTACATGTGAAACCATGGAGATTTGGAATACTTAATATCAACTTACCTGATTTCTCTTGACACAGATGATTATCTTCAGAGCCTATATAAAACTGGAGGTTATTGCCAAGCCGTAATAATCACTTCATGAAAGGCTTTGAGTAGACAGGCTTGATAATCTTTCTTTAAAATCCTGTGAAAATTGTTATCTTAATCCCAGCAGGACTCACTAGAGGCAACACAATCATAAGCACACAAAGTGCCTGTTGAATCCCGCGTGGAAAGGCTCTGTGGCAGGTCAGATGAGGATTGGAAGAGTCTTTTGGCAGTAATGACTGGAACTGCAGAGCAGAAAGGATTGTTTTTCCTTTTTAAAGGGACAGCTGCAGCTAGGCCAATGCCACCTCTGATTGTGAGAGGTAGTCCTTGGGTATAGCCTTAGCCATCCATGGAGAAGTGACTTAAACAAGTGATTGAAACTGAAATGATGGAGAAGAAATCTGAACTGTATATTAAATGTAGAAGATCAAAAGAAACACAATGGCAGGTAAAACAGAAAATTGCCTGGCATTGTGGTTAAGTGATGAGGAAGGAAGAGAGAGCTGGTCACAACAACAAAGTATAGCAATTTCAGTGATGATAAGTAACGTTTAGCACTACCAAAGAGACAGTCACTGTTGGAAGTAGTGGGTGAAATTCTGCTCCCGTTTACTCCCGCGAACTGCAAGTGATTCCTCTGAAATGAGTGCATTTAGATGCAACATTGTTAAAAGCAGATAATATCCGTTCAGTAGTTTTGTCATAAGCCACCCAACACCTCAGCGTGTTAATTAATTCAGAACCTTGGAGCAATTAGAGTCAGCCTCAAAGGATTCACAGTCAGCCTTTAAGGATCTGCACACAAGCTCAACAGTGGTGTATTCCAACCCCTGTTAGGAAGAAAGAGGATAAAGAGGAGGTGGCAGATGAAATGTACAGGACAGATGCATACAAATTGTCTGTTGGGAATGGTCCCCAGCCTTTCCGTGGTTTCCAAACCCAGCTTAGGAAACATTGGACCTTCTGATCAGGAGCACTCTGGGATTGCCCTTTCAATGTCATGGTCCTACCAATACTATGGACATTGGGGTTGCAGGGCTTCCCAGCACTACTTAATTCTACTTAATTTATTATTGTAGATACTGCCCAGGTAACTAATGTGTCATCAGGCTGTTTTTGTTGTCACTTGTCCTTGATTGTATTTTTCTTCCACCAGCTAAGGTTAAGAGAGCTGTGATGTTACCCAAAGAAGCAGCAGCTTCCTGCAGTGGTTAAACCACTACAACCTGCCAGTGTGTCAGATGTGAGAAAGTGATTATTCTGATTTTAGATTTCAGTCATATGTTCTGGGGAGTCCTGGTTCTCCACCGAAAAGATATTTTATGGGATCTTGTAATGCGTGTGCTAGGCTGTCCTGCAACCCTGCCTCCAGTGAGAACTTTGGAAGCTGGAAGGCAAGTGCAGCCCCATTTAACAGAGCTGTAGCTGGTAGATGCGATGCTTACACACGTGCATGCACACGCATGCACAATCACACCTTAGTTTCTGTCACTCTGCCTTTCTTGAAAAAACATTATCCAGCGAGATGTCATCTAAAATGATGTGATTCTGTGTGGAAGTCACTGCTTTTTTCATGACTCGTGACTAAATGCTGCACTTTGAGGAATATGGAAACACCTTTTCTTTGACAGGACTGACTTTTACCGATTAGTTATCAGTTGCTTAATACCTTGTCAAGAAGGCTGGTATGAAAGTCCTCTCTGTAACAGCTGACAAAACCAGGTATAGCCAGGAAAATGTGTGTGCTGGGATCAGTTCCAACTGTTTGATGTGTGGCTATGAGGACAATTTGACTTTCAGCAGGTTTTACCTCATGCTGTGTTTTACCCTGGGACTCTGTAATTTTAACTTTCCTCAGCTGCAGAGCAATGCTCAGGTGACCGGGGAGGGGGCTATTGTTCAGCCCCAACTTTGACTCCTGGGGACAATGCCTTGTTCTCACTCAGAGCATCACTCTGAGCAAGTCTCTTTCTCAGGGGTATAGTCTTTACGCGCTGCCTTTTTCCAGCGTCTCTTTGTGTGACTGCACGGTGCCCATAACTAATATCCCAAAATCCAGAACAAGAGAAAACATTTTTAGCATCTTTTTAGCAACACGGCATAGCCACATAATTCATACAAGTTACTGAGTCAGTGCATTTATTTGCTGAAGACTACGCAGAGTAAGTCCCTGCAAATGCAAGTTAAATAAGCACACATTCAAGCCAAGTGCCTGTGATACATCTGTAAGAGAGAGGACAGTGTGGTGTGAAGTTCTGGTAAGGAAGGAGGAAACAAACTCTCAGTGTTGGTGCTTTGTGTCTCTGTGGGCTGGAAACACAATGTGGAAGAGATCTACTACTTCTCCCTGGGGCTTTTTTCTTAGACATTTTAAGCACAGTTGGAATATCCTTGAGAGACTGCGAGTGACAGTAGGCATGAAGTTATCATTGCTGATGTGGAAAAGGACCGTGAGATGTTTCTGCCATATTCTTTGTCAGAAACTCATCTGGAAAATCAGAAAGACAGTGGTTCTCAGAAACACTTTTACTTTCTGTCACTAGAACTTTGTTTCAGTTGTTTAAATGGGCCAAGATTTCTGCACCGGGGACACCTAGAGTTTAATCAGATGAAGACTGCCATTGTTTGCCCCACAGAAGATGCATAAGAACTGTGTAGCTGGATGCTGCTCCATTCCTCAAGATCATTGCTGGCATGTCATGAGAAGAAAAATCACAGAAGAAGCAGATGAGCTGCCTGGGTTGGTAGAGCAAAACCCATTTACTGAGACATACTCATTGGACAGTCTTGAAGAGAACAAAGCCATTGCAGTTATCTCTCAGCAGAGCTGTGCCACCAAACATTCAGCCATTTGGTTCATTTCACCCGTTGCGTTCATCATTCCTCTAGAAAAGCAGTGAGCACAATTGCTGTTGCAGTGACTGCATAGCTCTGTTTTCCTGTCTGTGAAGCAAAATGGGGCCTGCACGGAATACACTGAGCAGCAAAACCATCTCCGGGGCACTCCTGATGGAGTTTTGCTTTCTTCTCTGCATGTTACATGCGTTCCATGAAATCTAGACAGACCTGCACAATACATTGCCCTACTGAAGATGCTAGTGATCAAGCATCTTGTTTTTTCATGATCACTGGTCTATATGCTGCCTCTGCCAGAAGGAAGCAGGAGAGAAGCTGTGGTGCTGTCCCAAGCCCACCGGGCTACCAGCCATCAGGACCATATGCCTGAAAAAAATTGTCTTGGGGGCAATTCCCTTAAAGGATGCTAGCTCTCTTGCTTCTCTGTGCCATGGGTCTTGGCTTTCCTGATTCCATCCCTTCTCTGTGATCTAAGAGGATGCTCCATGTTAATCAAGAGATCATTTTTTCTGGGCTAGTTTTCAAGACTCTGGAAAGTCTTGAAAATCAAAGCGTCCTGAGAAGAAAGAGAGGAATGCACTGAGAAACTTCTGACACCGTTTCTTGTGCCGTACTGGACTCACTGTCATTTCCCCTTTCTGAACTGTCAGGCAGAGGACAATTACATACAACCTCAGAAGTCCCATATAGAGCAGAGTGTGCAGGAGGGGAAAACTTCCCAGATATAAGCAGGGCTTTGCATGAGGAGAGGGATCACATCTTGTTCCTGTTTTAGAATCCCTTTCCTGAAAGATCAGACTCTGCCCAGTGCTTTGGCATGATTGTGGATTTGGGTGCCAGCCAAGGGGAAATTTTAATGCAGTATCTTTCAGTTCAGGTGAACAAAAGCTGAGTGGTTCACCTATTGTGTCTGCAAAATACTCATTGAAACGTCATTTCTGTGGCTGGCTGCCTGTCATTGCAAAAGGATTCTGCTGTGCAGTTGTTGTTCAGTTCAAACAGGGACGCTGACTGCTCTGTCGGTAACGATGATGTGCAGTAATATTGTTTAAAAAGGGATGTGAATACTTTTG
The DNA here is from genome assembly GCA_025345505.1 of Todiramphus chloris collaris. Lineage (NCBI taxonomy): Eukaryota > Metazoa > Chordata > Aves > Coraciiformes > Alcedinidae > Todiramphus > Todiramphus chloris. The sequence continues at coordinate 867,577 of JANVCC010000209.1, forward strand.
AAGGACCTTTGTGCTTGCCTTGAAAGAAACGCAGGGAATAAAGACAGTGTTAGTGTTGTCCATAGCTTTTGGAGCTGTGTAGAACACTAAACCCAAGTGATTCAGAATTCCACACTCTGGTGCGTTAGCTTAAAAAATACCGTCGATCTTTGGAAAAAATGATAGAATTGGCTGTCAGAGCTTGGCACTGATACTGTTTAAATTGAGCCAGTTAAAAAAAAAAAACCCAAACAAGACAACAAAAGAAAAGAAAACAAAATATAGTACTACAGGATTTAATTATTCCCAGTTTACACGGACATAGACGTGTGATACGAGGCTGGAATAACTGCTGAATCATTTTTTACCTACCACAAAAATGAAAGAAACCTTTTGGTTTAGGTTGAATTTCGAGTGTTGCGCAGAGCTGGTTCCTTGGTGACAATCATGACCTTAAAGTCACAGGGAATGCCTTAAAAATATCTCACCGGTTTCAGCTATATTTTTGGAAAGAGGTGGTATTTCACATTCTCTCTCCCTGTCTCAATCAGGGCAACTACCCTTCAGCCTTCTCTCTGAACTGATAGGATAGGATTCATCTCATCTTATTTAGCAATCTGAAAGATAACGTTTTTATCCAACTTAGTCATCTTCAGCTCTATAGTGAAAAAAGGTGCCATTTAGAGACAGGCATCATCTGAGAGAGGCAGTCTGGGTCCTTGGGACTGACTGGAAATCCCGGCTTTTTTCCTCAAATCATTGCAGAGCAGTCTGACAAGGACAGAAACTGGTATCTTTGATTGGTATTCAGCTGCAACACATCTGTTGCCACCTAAGTTATATGGCCACTAAATCAAAGGAAGTCACAAATAATGGGTTTTACCACGTGCTGTAACAGGACTAGCTGTGGGACACAGATAGAGCCTACTTGTAGACAGCTCAGTCCTGCAGAGAAGGCAGAAGTCTTTGCTGGGGGTACCTCTGACACTTTGTTTATTGAATATGTGTAAAGATGCGATGACTGAAATGAAAATAAATTCCTCCACATCATAATTGAAATTTCTATTTATTAATAAGTGGTGAAGTTTTTAAAGACAGAACATAAAAAAATCAGTTAAGAAGTATTGTTTGCATAATATATTGAAATAAACATATTAAAGTTGTTCAAATATTGGACGGTGCCAGAATATAAATTACACGTACAGTTTAAAAATTACAATAAATAATATTATAAAGAGCACTAAAGGCCACTTGTATAAAAGTTGTGTTCCCTTGTCAGCCAGAATCTGAAAAGCATCTTTGTAGCATGGATAAAATTTCAGTGAGCAAGGCACAAATACTAGTAATAATAAGATGCCATAACTAGAAAACAAAATGCAGTTGGCTGTGTAACCTTCAGTCTCAGCATATTCTCGAGGATGGAACTAGGATCCCGCTTCTAGTATTTTGCTTCATTTAACTTCAGAGGGAAGATACTAAAAGCTGCAATGGGAAGGATCAAGTCTTACAGCCTAAATAATCAGAAGGAGCAGTGGTACCCAGGAACTACTCTCTCAAAGTGCCCAGCTAAAAACACTTGAAGATGGCCCCTTTTTCCTCTGCACCTCTGAAAACAATGTTCAAAACTGAACAGTCACATTCAGCCGGGCTGCTGCAAAAGTGGGAGCGCACAAATTCGTGAGGTGTGCTGTAGGATATTGAGATTTGCAGCTCTTGGACACCTGAAGCTTAGCGGTGGGGGCTGTGGGGTGCAAGGAATCAAGACCCATCTCTTTCTCACGTTCTCTGCAATGAACAGGACAAATTCAGTTCTTACATCAGCAGATGTGACATCCCTGCAGCAGCCGGGCTCCCAGCAGGGCTGAATTTGCTCCTTAATCTGCATTTTCTGATTGTTTTAGGCTGTGATCTTGGAAACTGATTGGACCACGGTGCTCACCTGAAGGCCACATGGCAGCAGCCCTGCTATGCCCGGGTTCAGGGGGAATTCGTTTGCAGCAGCGCTGTGCCACAATTAGAATGATTTTAAACTGTTTCCACTCTGAACCATAACAATGCAGCAAAGTTACAGATAAAACCGGAGCAAAGAAGCCAAAGTCAGTTTAGGTACTTTTCAATCAATCTCTCCATGTGCTGAATTCCCTTTGATTTTGATAGGAGCGAGGCCGATTAATTCAGCGCAGGGAAAAGCCAAGGCAAGAACAACAGCCATTGCCTAATGAGGCTGCTTTTTAAAAAGACTGATTCCTTGAGTGGAGCATAAAGCACATTTTCCATACCCTGCACACTTTACCTAAAGATTCGCTTCTGCCTTAATGGAATATTCTCAGCTTGAATCTAAAGTGAGGAGGCTTCACTAAGCATAGTGCTGCAAAGAGAGGCACACAGTGTAAACACATTCACCTTCTCAAAACCTTCCAGAAGTGTGTCATTCATAAGTGAATGAAGAACCAGCATAACAATGTAGCTAAGAAACACATCTCCAGAGCAGTGCTGTCTTTCACAAGGAAATTTAGCAATAAAGGCAGATTAGGACCCAGCTCTGCTCCCAGGGCATCAGTTTGAGAAAGGAAGAGGAAAGCCCCACACTTTCTGATTACGGGAACCATCTCAGGGCCTGAAATGAATTCTTGGTCACTCGTAGGAGTTAATCAGCAGAGTGGATTCCAATGGTGAATTCTCTCCTATGTTAACTACACCTAAACAGAGTGTCTTGGTCTAGATGTACATCAGATGCACAAGGAATTGATAGCTGTTAAATGGAAACGTCACTCACAAATGGCAGAGGGGATAAATCACAGAGTGCAGGGTGCCACTGACCCAGATGCCTCTCTTGAATGAAACTGTGAATAATGATTCCTTGTATCTGGTGACTCTATCCTGCAAAACAGGTCCTGACCTTTTACATGTTGCCAGGGTCAGCAGTGACACTTTGTGCAGTGCCTGTGGCAGGCACATAAACTGCAGGTCCAAAGGTTGAGGTACTCCCCGGACTCAGCCTCTTCCAAAGTCTGATGAAGTTTGCGTGCACATTCCAGGTCAGGGATGGTCTCCAGATCTCACCTTGCTGGGGACATCTTGACACATATCTGTTGTCAGCACAGACAGAACAGACACACTGTTTCTAATCCAGATGATGCAGGAGGCAGAGAGCTGCTAAGATTCTGAGCAGAGCAGGGATTAATTTCAGTGCAAAGAAGTGTTAGAATAAAATAAAATAAAATAAAATAAAATAAAATAAAATAAAATAAAATAAGCTATTTGGCCCTTCCTTGACCCTTTCCTTGGCTTTCTTATAGAGGATCCAGAGATGCCCACTGCAGAGGGTGATTCTGGGCTTGCCACCAGTGCCTTTTCAGAAGAGGCAGACCTTAACTGGCCAGTTTGCATGCCATTAAATATTTCATGATGTGGCTACAGATACCTGCCCCGGGGCTTTTACGCTGCCTACAGCGGTGCACGCAGGCAGTGCTACCCTGAAGGCAGGGTAGCCCCTGTGCACACAGGGCAGGGCAGCCCAACTCCCACTTGCCCTGGGGCTGCACTCTGTGTGCCAGTGGAGACTCATCCACGTCTTCTGCCCTTGCTTGGATTTTCTCTTGGAATGAACATACCTTTATAATGAGGTGATTTATGGATTTTTCAGGTGATTTGTGGATTTTCAGACAGGTTTAATACTGGGAAAAGATACCCTTTATGTGACCTGTCATGGGAGAGATTAGAAACCTGAACTGGAGAATGAGAGGGGGAATTGGGCAGGGAACTGCACGCCACAGCCACTGTCAAAGGCAGTCACATAGTTCTCAGATTGTGCTTGGTTTTTGGCTGCCTTCATTTCTGATTGCTCAGATCTAGAAAGCATTTTGAGACAAGCCCAACTAGATGTAATCAGTAGGAATGCCAGGCACTTGACATATAAGAAAAGCGAAGCAGGCTTGTCTAGCATACACTTACACTAACTTCAGAAGAAGTTTAGCAGTGTACAGAATCAGTTTTCATTCTTTCTCATTCGTACGTCATGTGAGGGTTGAATCTCATGACTCGCTACTGACATGTTTTACTAGAGCAGAGAGCATGCAGCAGGTGCAATGCAGGTGCTTCTGAGAACCACTGGTGGCCAAAGAATTCTTCTCAATATGCCACACTATAATGAACTCTACTTTTGTTAGCTAGTTTTATTCCCTCCAGATTTAGCCATGAAACCGCACCAAGCACAGATTACCTTTCAGGTCAATGGCTATTTTTGTCAACTAAGTAATTACCAAAATTGTGCCTCATGTCATCACGGTTTCTGGTCTCAGAACAGCTCCATGGACTCCCTGGTCTTCAAAGGCTGTAACTGGTCTGCATTATTTACTCAAGTAACCGCAGCAATTTGTTCTCCCTGTCACAGACAGATGTATCCTGATTTAGCTGAAGCAGCAGATGAAGTAAGAAGACCTAATCCTTTAGATGTCTCTTTAAATAGAGAATAAACAATGAAGATGAAGCGTAGGGATTGCTAAGAGTAGGACAGAAATAGTTGTTAGCTAGAAGTAGTTATGCTAAGGCCTGCAAGGCCGAAAAACAGCCAACACTGCCCCGACCTTGAGGAGATAAGACTATGGATGAGAAAAGCAGAAGCACCTGGCAAAACAGGAGGATAAGAGGAGAAAAACAGGGTGCTTAAGGAAGAAAGCCAGGAGAATCGCCAGCCAATTAAAAGTGTTTGAAGTGTGCGTGGACAGACTCTGGGTTTGAGTGTGGGGCCAATGAGAAGTGACCTGGGTGCATGAGCAGTGTTGTCTCGTGTATAAATATGGCCTGTTGTACTTAATAAAGTGACTTCTGATTACAACCATATTGGCTGTGCTGTCGGAGTCCGTCCCTGCACGCTACAATGAAGGCAATGTCTACATCTAGAGGAGAACAGGAGCTCCCTGGATGGAATAGCTGTTACAAGTTGTGAACCATACGGAGGAATCACACATGAAGTTTACTACACTGAGCAAAACCCAAGAAGGCATCTTTCACTGAAGTGCACTCTGTCCAGGCCTGTGCAATACCCAGTAAATACTGGGAGGCCCAGGACAACGCTCTGATTGGATGTGCCAAGGATGCTCGGTTGTGCAGCTGCGGAACAATGCAAGCAATCACTGCAGAAAGTCCACTTTCTAACATCTTACATGGGCCAAATCCTTGTGTTTTCGCTGGTCACTGCTCTAGCCATCGTGGAGGAGTTATTGCGTGGAGTGACAGTGGTCATCCGTAACAGGAGGTGGGCACGAGCCGTGGCAAAGAAGCTGCACCTTGCACCAGTGAGGTAGGGATGAGAGTCAGGGGGTGTCTCTGATCATCTGACATCTACACAAGTCACCGTCTGCTCCCTTTGAAGTTGGTAGAAATCTGGGCATTGTGGATAATTGAGTTAAAGATAAGATTAATCTCATCCTAAAGCTGATGTGTGCCTTGGTTCGTGTACCCTGTGCTCACCCACAGTACCCATCAGTTTTCCACCGGCTGTAAAGGCTGCATAACCATCAACCCTGGAGTGCAGTGCCCACTATTTTATGGGCACCTGGATTGACACTGCATGAATCCAGCAGATATTTGGTCAGCCTAGGTTCGCTAGCTATACAGACACTACATTCCCACTGCAGTGAGGAGGTAACTTTGTCTCATTTCTGCCCTGTTCCCAGTAGGTTGGATTGTTTTCCTGCTCTCCCTCAACAGAATTTCCAAATCCCATGAAAAAATATTAGGGTGAGGCCTAGGAAGCATACTTATCCCTCTGCTGCTCAGGGACAGGTGACAAAAGTTGTATTTATTCATACACTGATCTTAAATATGGCACACATAGGGAGCTGGAGCAGCCGATTTCCAAGGGGAACAGTAAATGGAGAGAAACAGATCCTGGCAGCGTGCCACACTGTGGAACTCCCAGGGAAGAGGACAGAGAAACTCTGTACATCTGAGGAGCTCAAAGCACTTGGCAAATATCTGTGTCTATCTACAGAAGTATAACTGCCAATGAAAAGACTGGGAAACTGAGGCACAGTTACATTACGCAGCTTACTTAGCAACACGTAAGCCAATAGAAGAGTGGAGTACATAAACCTGGAGTTCCCTACACTGAACAACGTTATTTTTAGAACAGAAAGAAATGTTGGCCCCCTAAGTGGCAAATGGGCTTAGCAAAAGATGTTCTTCGAAATAGCACTGTAGTCACATGTCAAGCAATCTTATAAATACTCGTGAAGGTTTGCAAAGTAGTTTGAAGGACTTATATTTACATTTTACAACAAATACACATGATCAATCCCAGGAGGTGGCTTTCATCATTTTAAATTCTACCCTAAATTTCACTTTGACTTCGTATTTCATGGGTAACTGTGTAAGAGATCACATGAGAAAACATTTATTTCACAAAACCGTTTCAGAAAGTTCATTTGCTTTTACTCAGCTTCCTCCCTGCTTTGAAAAGAAGATGTTCTTGGCTAGGCTGGGTAGAGATTGATTTACTCATATTGGAAAATGGACTCAGACTTTATGTTTCCACAAAGGGATATTGCTCCTGAAAATATTATAACTTTGCTGCTCTGTTTACAAAACGTAGCAAGGGCCACCTTATCTTGCCCGTTATCAATTCACCAGTGTTGTATTGAAGAGTATCAGAGAGATATGTATCATAGAAGAAATCAGCTGTACCATTTATATAGGGTAAAGTCATGCAAACCATGCTCAAAACTAAGCTCCTTAGTTTTGGTAGCATGAACAAAACTGCATTAGTAAATTGTATGAAATGGTGCAGAATGACTACCACTAATATCACATGCATCTTATGCAGCCATTGGTGTTTTGAACTAGTAAGCTTTGGGAGTAGAGTAAGTGAGATATACAAAGTATGCTTACATTACATGGAGAAGTCAACCAGTGACCGCTCCCACACGCATTTTTAAACTGGCTTATTTGAAGGGGTCCATATTGAATCTGAAATCCCATCTCCTGTAGAAGACAAAGGCATGGAGCCACTTGGTGTAAAAGGGTCGGTGTCTGTGTCCGTTTCCCCCTCTGCTAGGTAGCGTTTCTCTCTCATCCACGCCGATCCCCCGTTGGGGCCAAAGGGGAAGTCATCTCTGTCTTGGGAGATACTGAAGCCACTTGGGGAGCGCTCAAGTTCCTCATGGTTGACGGAGAGAAGGGACAATGGAGTATCACTGTCTCTTGTTAAACTCCTCCTCTGCCTCGGAGACACCTTATCTGTGTAAGGGCTTTGCAGGTCTCCTTGAGAGTGGTAGCTAACCTGGGAGTCCATCAGTGTAAATATAGGCAAAACTGTTGGCCTTTCTGCATATGAAGTTGAGGAAGGTGTGGCTTGCAGTTTGCCAGAGGTTTGCCCACCTATTGATAAAGGTTGCGAATGAGTCGTATGACCGTGTGCCGAGAAACCGTAAGGACTGACTTTGTTGACTGGAACCTGGTGGAAGTTGTAAGGAGTTTCATGAGCACACTGCTCTGTGTATTTGTATATTATTGTTTTTAATTCAGAATATTTGTTTTCTTCTCTCTTTTCCTTTGCAGGAGAAGCAGTTTCTTTCAGTGGACTTATCTCAGCAACTTGTATTTGCAGCTGTTCCATATGATGCATATGCATATCAACAAGAAAATCCAGTTTCTTCCCCATGTCATTAACCTGAAAAATACCAATGTTATGATATTGTCTTAAGTCAGTTGTTCAACAGAAGAGCCAATGCTTCCATGAGAGCACTGCCCCCAGCAATGGTGTGCTGCCTTCTTTACTGGTCATGAAGATGTTTATAGGACAGTCATGACTTTCTGTTGGACTGTAATGGATCCATCTTATCCTCTAACTGCCTCAGATTAAGAAGACCCTATCCCTATGCACTGTGCCAAAAAGATCAGCATTGCTGGGTGTTCTTCAGTGCAAAATCCAACAGCAGTTGGCAGCATTATGACCAAAGCCCTGATATCCTACAGTAAATAGCTGTTACCAATATACAACACATGGAATTACCTTTGAACACAAACCTGTTTTCTAAATCTTAATAGTCCCACAACTCAGGTTAAATATCAGGACTAATTTACTTTCTGTTTTGAAAGTACTTTGTGCCTTAACATTTGAACTCCATGAAAGGAATTAATGTCAACCAACGCCACTTGCCTCTGTCTTACTTATTATGTATGTAAAAACAAGAGTGTCGTGACTTGCTAAGCAATACTTTAGGATGCACAAAGAGGGACCAAAAATACGTGTGGAGGCAATCCTTTTGAGTGCCAGGCCCTGCAAAAGAAGATGGTGCTCACAACAAAACACCAGACACGGTGAGTATGGAGTCCAAGGGAATGAAAAAAACCGCATCTAAACGTATGTGTAGGGCCTTTCTGCAATATGTAATGATATTCATCCAACAGGTTTCAAAGTGCACACTTCCCAGTTAATTAAATTCTCAAGACAAACTAACAACACAGTTCCGTGATCATTAGGACAAGATCTGTGTGAGATTCATCAACCACCAGTGCAAATCTGCCTGGGTCAGCTGAAGACTCGGGCAGAACTTGCGTCAGCTCCGTCATTCCCGTGCAAGCGCCTCAGCCCCCGGCAGTCACCGACTTACATACCTGTCGCTCAACTTTAACAAATTTGCCCATCATACTTTGGTCTTCAGAATCTGCTGTAGATGCTTTGGCTACATATGGATCGTTTCTATAAAGAATTAATAACTCTGTTAGTGTTCAGTTTTCCTTTGCATCACAGTAAGCAACTTATATCACAAAACAGAATTAGCATCTTGGTGATATGTTCGTATCGCTCCTAGGAGGGAGCCTCATTTAAGAAAGACTGAATTTAGTTATTTATCAGACAAAAAGGAGCAAAAGTCTATTCTGTGTGATTCCAATGTATTTCTAAAAAAACCTATTCCTGATTTCTAATTATTTTTTTTTTCAAAATCAAAATAAAGATTAAGAAAAACCAAAAGCAAACAAAAAGTTCAAAATTAAAGTGAAATTAATTTCAGACTTGTTAAATAATTTCAGGTTTGTGAAGAATGTTGTGAAAGCACAGAGTGGGTCTACAAATGGCCATGTGTTTTTCAATCTCATTCTTTATCATTAGTGTCTTTCAAGACTGAATCTGAGTTTCAAGGCTGAGTGGTTTGGGTTTTTTTCTTAATTTCATTAAACCAAACAGTAAGTGGCAGAGACTGGAAATGCTGAAAAGCAACAGTCTGGCCTGGAGATTTAAAGTAGATTCCAGAATAAATTTTCTTCTGTGTACTTTCCTACTGTCTGTCCCACAGCAGGAATAACTTCAGCAGGGGAGAAGATGATCTCTGCTTAATTAAATAAATTTGATTCGTAACTTCACGGGATCTAGGGATGGTTGTTATCAACTTTATCAAAGATGTTTCCAAATCAACCTTAAAGGTCTTTCCATAACCTATTTCAAAGTCTACAAAAACAATTTCTAAGCACTTGTTCTTTAACGTGACTTAGAACAAATATACCCTAAAAATTCTAGCAGGTCCAGTTCTTCTCTTTCCAACAAAATTCAAAATATAGCTGTGTCTGTATCTTTCTAAGGCAGAGATTATAATTAAAACATGTCAGACTCTGCACATTGGGTTACTGATGAGAGGGGCTTGTTCAAATTTTGCAATCTGCTTTGTTTCCCAAATGATGATTGTCTCTTCCATAGATGTAGGTCTCTGTCTTCACATTGACATGTTTTTACATTTTTCACTGGGTGGGATAATCCAGACAGAGCCAAGTTAATTTATTTTGTAGAAGATTACTTTTGTTCTGAGAGGCCATAACAGCTTCGGGGACAGATTGTTGATGGTCTTGTGTGGTTCTTTGTGGGTATTTATTGACGGATTGATAGTTGTAAATAACAGAAGAAATGTCATTTACTATTGAGTTCTTGCAGCGATACAATAACATGCTGTAACTTTCACACCCAGAAACCTGCTATTGCAATTTTTTTTTCAGCAGTTCTCACCAATCTTTGGTTTAAAAGCAGCGTCATTAAAACTCTGCGCTTGCCATTTGGTGGGGGGCTACAATAAAACTTCTTTCACTGGTTTACCTTCCAACTCTTGGTGATTTTTATTGAGGGTTTGTGGGTTTACTGGTTGAACGTTAGAAAATCATCACATCAGCAATCAAATGTACGTATTTCATATAAAATAACATTTCCAAACTGTGAAGAGGCTGAGCTTGATATTTAAGGCATCAAGTTTAGATTTCCATCATATATTGTTCTCAGGGAAGCTAGTGTCTTTCTGGCTCAACTTTTACACATATATATCTGGTAGCAACATAACCTCTCAGTATCCTTACTGGAACAGTGTCCTGGCTGGAGGGATGAAGGTCATGCTTATTGGTACGAATGAACTTTTTATTTCTGTTTTAGTCTGTGCAAAATACTAGGCAGAAAAAAAATTCACCTGGGAGACTGTTGTGAAGGGTAAGAAAAAGCTCCTCCCTTTTGGGATTTCTTATGCTTGGGAGTAGATGGAGGTCCAGGTGTAAAAATCATATCTACTCTGAAAAGAAGAAAAGTGCAACTGCATAAGTCCATCTCCAACTGCTAACACATGACAGAAAAGCTATGCACCTCTGCAGCAAAGATTCAAAAAGGAAGCACATTTTGATTTTCTCATGGCACCTTTGTTCTGTTCTGGATCCACAACCTGGTAATCTGAATCCTAACTACCTGGCAATTTCATGGTAATGAAGCAATTATCTAGCTCGCTGGTACTGAATTGACATTAGAAACACATGGCTTCAGTTACTTCCCAGGAACTAAACAGCACTAATAACAGCTGCTCCTAAAAATGTCAGGAAAGACCCATCAGGTTTTGTGCTGGATAGGGATAATCAGAATTTGGTGGCAAATACTGACATTCTTAATAAGCCAGTGACTGAGGCAGTTATTGTGCCTAATTATCAGTATGTTTTATTATTATATTTTTTTGTATTTACTAATTATTCTTTTTGTTTGAAAAATACTACTATAAATGAAGTTTCACAAGGAATCATACTCAATTTTCCATCTGGAACAAAATCAAAAGGACTGTTTGGGAGGCTCCAGCACATTTACTTACACTCTTTTGGTAGGAGTATATTCTTTCCTTTGGCATAGCCAAATGTTCAGGTGCACGTAAGCATCTGTTCATTCAGCCCACACCCCAAACTGACCAGATGTCAGCCAGCACAAACCAGTTATCTGTGTTACCAGACAATCCATGCAGGTACATGGTGTGGGTTCGTGGTGCCCCAAGGAGTTTTGGAAATGGAGCTTTAAAAAGTTGAAGGCAAACTTCACAAAGCTAGCTCTATATGTGCCGGGCACCCAAGCACTGCTGGGCCATCTGTCAACATCTCATCAAACTCCTGTGGCATCTCACTATTGACAGACACAGTGAGGAGGGGCTCACCTCCCTGGTTTTGTCCAGTTACAGTTAGTGGGGATCTAAACACTGTGAAGAAAATTTGGAGGAGAGTAAGGGAGATTCAACTGATCAAATGAGGGCATCTGGTTTAAGCAGGGATTAATTAATTGTGCCATAAAAAGACATTAATTATGTCTTATGAATAATTATGTTTTATTATTAATTAATTGACTAGCTCTCCGTTAACTACAAGAGTAATCTCACATTGCTTGCCAGGATTATGCTTTTTTAAGTCCTCTAAAATGATCTTCCCTGGCTATGTGCAAAACAGTTGTTGAACTTTTGTGGTTCTTCTGCTACTGGTGATTCTTTATACTGGGGCATGGCCGAGCTGAACATAGCATAGTGGAGGCTGCGCTGGGATTCTTGCCCTGACTCACCTGAGATGTGTCTTCATGCTCCAAAGCTCCACCATAACTACAGTGTGAGATGGGCCTAGTCATGTCAGGCACCTTTGCTGCTGCTGGGACACTAGTGAGAGCTGCTCTGCTGTCCAAAATCATACAACACCTCAGTCTGAGGTAACGGAAGAGTATTTACTATAAGATGTGTAGATCCCACCATAGATAGGTCCAGATTTCTAACATCATGAGCCCTCCTCAACTTTCTGAGTTAAAAAAGGTATTACTACATGGAAACCTAAGCTCATGTGATGAGGAGCACACTTTATAGAGTAACAATGGAGTTTTGTGGTATAAAATTAGAGAGCAGCTTTACTAGAGCAGTAATAGCGAGGTAGGAACCAGAAAAATTATACACTTGAAAATGAAATAGCCCAGAATAGGGAAAGCAATTTGAAATAAGGAATGATGAAGTTCAACAGAAGGACCAGAGCAGCCTCACAAAGCCAAGGTAAGTCTAGGAAAGGTCCAAATATGCAGCTAGAGTTGAACTCACTCATCCCATTCTTGAGAGAAATCAGCAGTAGGTCTGAGTGGCATTTTGCTGTTCAGAATGACAGGGTGTTGGGGCTCAGGGACAGTGCTGTGCTGAGACTGAACTAAGAGACCTACACATCCATAGGCACTCTAACCCAGACAAGCTTACAAGCACAAGCTCTGACCTCTGCCTATGGCTCGGGATGCAAGCAGCACAGATTTTTGTAGCCATGCCTCAAAAGCACATCTCGATGAAATGCTGCTGTGAGGAAACAGCTGCGGGGGGCAGGCTGCACCTGAACAGGCACAAAAGACTGACATTTTTTTATATATATATATTTCTTTTTTTATTATTATTATTTTTTTTCCAATGTAGGTCAATTGCCATCCGAGTGAAGGGGATGTAAAACCTGTGCTGAGCTATTCTTGCACTTGGGTGAGATGTTTCAGCATGCACGGGCCAGCAGAGAATCCAGCCCACAGAAAGGCTCATGCACACCAAATGTTGCAACTATTTATCATCTGTAAAAAAGAGGAAGGGAGAAACTTGACCCTAGGCAAATAAGGTAATGGTCAAGATAATTCACAGGATTTTTTACTCCTATTTCTTTCTTCTAAATATAAGCCAGTGGTGTCTTCTGCTGCAGTTCCCCCTGCTAGCTGCTCACTTGCCTTCATCCTTTGGGGAAAGTCTTTCTCACTGACCAGCTACACTATGCAAAGACACAGCTTCTGGGTGGCCCTGGCCGCAAACAGCCCAACTATGCTTTTATTTTGCCAGCACAGCTGTACATTTGCCTCATTTAGCAGAGGGTTCTTACCTTGCCTGAAGATATTTTATTCTGGAAAGCATATCAAGATGCCCGGCTGAGTATTGCTCTATCACATCCTTTACATCATAAGGCCTCAAAGTCTCCTTGAATTTTTTTTTATAGAGACGGAACTGTAGTATTCTGCATAAGAAACAGAGAAATTATTAACGTCTTACATATATTCCATAAGGATAACTTGAAGCTTTATTGAGTAATTGATAAATCCTCCAGATGTTTGGAAATTGAGCATGTTATTTCAAAACACGGCAATAGAACATAAACAGTGAATCTCCAACGACATAAGACATTTGTAAATACACAAGAGTCGACTTTTCATTATTAATAGGCTGACACAAATCATACACACAACATTTTTCAGCACTACCATCGTAACTGGAAATGCTTCAAAGCTACAAAATCACACGTGGAATTTGATTTTGAACAATGTAAATCACAGGACATTTTGATGCTATGAAGCTGAAGCTGCTTTTTTTATGCTTCAGCCCATTACAAAGCTAATTTACAGTATCTATAATGCTGGAGCATTTTCAGATTGGTTTTCAGTTTGCACCCAGGAAAGTTTCCCAGAGGAAATGTTAATTAGATAGCAATGTGTAAGTTAGGAAGTCAGCAGCAGTTCAAGTTGTGGAGAAAAGTGTTAGCACTGCCTGAAGTGTCCTTGAAAAAAGAGCAGTATAACGTTATTGTCGCTGTTGTAATAATAGAATTGCTGTTGTTATTACTATTGGTATAAAACGTCCTAGTAACTACTAACAGAATTCTTACAAAAAGGACCAGTGCTGGCCAGAGCACTTGCACTCTTTTTTTTTAATTTTCAATCTTTATACATTAGCTTATACCATTATATATTGGTAGATTAAAAAACCAAGAAACGTATATAAAGAATGAAGAGCATTTTAGTTCTTTATTCTGTTTTAGGTGTGAGATTCAAGGGTTTGCTTTCTTAATAGACTCTCCATGTTTTTACTGGTCTGAACTGGGAAATTGCTGTCATCTGTTAAAATTCTGACCTGCTTTTTATTCAAGATTGTTGGGGATTTTTCAAGCCTTTTATAAAATCTGTGTAAAATTTTAATTTAGCAAAGATAATTCTATTGTAGCTTTTTAAGGGTTTTTAACTCTTTAATGGTGTTGCTTATAAATCTTTAAAGACTGCAAAATTATACCTACACCTATTTTACCAAACTATAAATAACAGCAAAACTGTACTTTAAAAAAGGCATAAATGAAAAGTAGGGGGCACACTGTTAGCATTTTCAATTTAAAATCTCCTTGATCATGACCCTGAAAAACCACTAAGTGGTTTTGTCTGAAAGAATTACTTCCCATTAGCATTCAGGGTCTGGGTAAATTACAGAAGGAAGGAGAAAAAAAAGAAAAAAAAAAGCTTGGCTCAAGATTAAGTTTAAAGGGAAATTATATTAATCAATTAGATTTGGACAGGATGTGGGAAAGGAAGTTTTGCAGAAGTAATAATAGCACGTCTCATAGAGATGGGGCTAGAAAACAGGACAGATATATAGTCTGTGTTTGAAAGCAAGAAGGTATCAGGGAAAGAAAGGGAAAACTCTGGAGGATGTAGGGATGAAGAAACTTCCAGCAGGAAGGAAGCAGTCATGGGTAACCTGAGCAAAGCCTGTGGGACATGGCTTTCAGCAGCCTTGAGGACACTGGGAATTTTTAATGACCGGTTCTCCTGCACTCGACTGGAAAAGAACCAGGAGAATATATGTTCTAGTTATATACTTATAAATATCTGCCTTGAAGTTTTTCTGAGAAGGTAATTTTGGGTCACTCCAGACTTGCAGTTTTCACCTGGAAGGTAGAAACTTCCTGGCCCATAACCTAACATCTACTGGAATAAAAAGCAATTGCAGTGAAAGCAGAATATTGTCCTAGGGCACGTTTTCCAAGGGAAGAGAGCGAAAAATACTGTGTGGAGGTGTATCAGAGCATCAGTGAATGAATTCCACGCTCTTGACGTGCTAAACACTTTATCAAGCCTGACTAGGAGTTTTCTATCCCTCGGGAATATCTCCTGTGATACAAAAATAGAGGTGGCACATGTCACAAGCTGAAGACTGATGGCATGGAGACCTCAGCATCTGTTAAAAGATGACAGCTGAAGACTGTATTGCACACTCACACAATTCTGAATAAAGCTGTCAGCTCAGTTTATTGTTCCAGTTTTATGTAAAAATGGAACAATGAACTGAAAATTCCAGTTTTACAGAAAAACTTCAGTCACTGAATTGAGCAAGATATTATATAGCTGACTTGAATGAGGAACTGTATATAATATTTTATAAGAGATGGAGTATCTTGCAAAAATGGCATGGTGAGTGTTACTGAAAAACATTTTCCTTTCTGTATATTTTCAAAGAGGACTTTAACTAGGGGCTGTCTTTACTTGTCAATGTATCTAGAATGACCTAACCCATTGCATTTTCAAAAAGCAGTAAAAGCAGCAATAAATCAACACATAGCAACACGGCAATATGATCTGAAGCAGAAGCATTCAAAGTCAAACCAAGGCATTGAGGAGCATCAAAGACCTTTACCTGACAGCTCGGATGGCTGTCTTGAATGTGGGGATCATATCTTCCATAAGGAAGTCGCTACTGTCACCTCTCTCTTCTGCCATGGGTTCCCCTGTTCCTGCATCTGCAAAGCAGGTCACAAAAAAACAGCTGTGTGAACATCTGACTGCACAATATTTAGAGGGAGGTCTGGCTGAGTAAAGCACTACATAAAGTAGGTGCAATTTAATAAAGGAACTTCTCTTGGAGGTTCCTCTTTCTCTGGTCAGCTCTTGAAAGGGATTTCAGAATTCTGCTGGGACAGCCATAAAACACATTATTTGAGGGATCTCCTCTCAGATTCCAGCATTTTCAAAACACTGGGAACTTTTCGTACTTTCCAAAGGATTTAGAGGTTTCCACCGTAAGGAGCTTTTATGATGAAAAAAAATCTTTGCCAAAATCATGTTACATAAAACTAAAACAGGTATAGTTTGGGATTTGTAAAACTAAAAGTTTGTAAAGCTAAAACAGGTATAGAACTTGGCTACAGGCCAAGTGCTCCTCCTGCTTTCACTGCTCACGTGCCTTCATGGAAGAGAATAATCAAGTTCCCGGTGTGGACACCCAGACTACATCCGTGCCCAGCACACACTGATGCCAGCTGGCACAATAAAAGAGGAACTGTTCTTCAGAGACCATTTGGATGCCACAGGCAGGAACAGTGTGCTCAGGGAAGCTGAGAGGAAAAACGCTCTATGTTGTTGCATGGACACCCACTGGAAGTCTGCTGAGGGGCAGCAGTCTTGGGGAGAGTGGGAGGGAAGCTGCTGTTGACTCTACAAAAGAAGGTTTTAAGAGATTGCAGCGAGGAGATCTTTGAGATGTTTGGACACAGGCTAGTTCAGGGCAGGATGCAGCCTAGGAGGGAGCTACCTTAGCATAGCATCCCTGCTGATAAACCGAGCCATGATGGCACGTGCTTGTTTGGAGATACAGATTCACTGCCCAGTATGTGCCCCTTTTTCCAGGTCAAGTAGGTCGATTACACCACTGGCTTTATCCCATATCAACTGCCCCTTTTTTTTTTCTTTTGAGGGCTATTGTCTTATTTCAAGCACTGTGCTGCCTGCACTGCATCATTCATTTCCTGGGGCTTCCCCAAACGTGCCATGTAAAACCAGAGACCAGGCAGGCTCGGCCCAGAAAGTTACAAACCTTCAACAGAAGATGCAGAGGAACAAAGTAAAATGGGAAAAGAACAGAGGATGGATAGAAAGAAACCAACACAGATGGGCTACCTTCTGAGCTTTGCCAAAAAGCGTACGCTTTCATTCGGAATGCAGTGCGAAAACGCTCCTTATTATTCAAGACAACATTCTTAGGCTCTTTTGAAGGACTTTCTTCAATGGCATCTACATTCAGAGGGGTAAATAGCTTTCCTTTAGTATTGGTACCACGAACCCGATCCAAGAGACCCAGCTTTTGGCTACAAAATAAGCAAAAGTAATCATTTTCCTCCTTTGTACACTTTTAACTTGTTTTCATGCTGCTTTAAGTATAAAATGGGCTAAATAAATGTTTTGTACACAAGGGACACTGCTGGGGCTACCGTAAATACATCAATGTCTTTGTAAGCAACAGTTAAGCTCCACAGATAATTAAATGCTTTTTATGAGCCTTTTTTGTATCAATGTTGAAAATGTTACCAGAGGGTCTTGCTATTGTCTCCATGTAACGTATCACAGTGCTTCAGCTCCTGTAGCGTGTCGGAAGCCTTAGATTAGCAATCGAGAGAAACACCACTACGCAGGCAGCTGTATTGTCTAGGTACAAGGATGCTTGGCCTTCCCTGTTCAGTGCTTTCTTTAACTACTGGGTCTGTGTCAGGCTATTAAATGAGGAACTCGTAGAATGGTTTGGGTTGGAAGGGACCTTAAAGATCATCTGGTTCCAACCCCCCTGCCATGGGCTGGCACACCTCCCACTAGAGCAGCTTGCTCAAAGCCCCATCCAGCCTGGCCTTGAACACTTCCAGGGAGGAGGCAGTCACAGTGTGTCTGGGAAACCTCTTCCAGTGTCTTCCATAGTGAAGAATTTCTTGTATCTAGTGTAAATCTACCCTCTTTCAGTCTAAAGCCGTTACTCCTCACCCTATCACTACATGCCCTTGGGAGAAGTCCCTCTCCAGCTTTCTTGTGGGCTTTCTTTAAGTTCTGGCAGGCTGCTCTACAGTGTGCCCCAAGCCTACTCTTCTCCAGGCTGAACAACCCCAACTCAGCCTGTCTTCACAGGAGAGGTGTGCATAGCCAGCAGGAAAAGAAAAACAGATGTGCTGTGAACCAAATAAATCATCAGCAGAAGACTGTAAAGGCACTGCCAAGCAATTCCTAGATACAAGGTAGAGAAGGCTACCCACTTCTCTCCACGGTCACTTGTAGTCATCCCTTACTATACTAGGAATTGAGGTGACCTATATGAATTGTAGGTAAAGTGACAAATTTGGTCCCCTGATGATCCCTTGCACTGTCCTCTTACGAATTTACTGACCAAAACCATTTGTTCTTCACTGCCTAGAAACCACTAGAATTGCATCTACCTGGCATCTCAACAGCATCAGCAACCCTTCTGACAGCCTGATGACTGCAATGGTCTTAAAGACAATTACTAACACCACTGAAAAGAGCAGCACCAAAGGAATTTGCTGGCGAGTGTATCAGCTCGCATATGCTCTGAACACTTTGCAGGTGATGGATGGTAGAAATACTTGATTTGCTTGTTCACTTTGCTGCTTAAAGATTTGTTAACTGCACGTGTTAAAAAACGTCAGGGCTAAGGGTGGGAAGAAAGCCTGCCTTTCACCCCAGCCCGGGACGTCACAGTGGGGACAGCTCTGGGGAGGGGTGAGTTGTGTACGCACGCTCAAGGGGCAGCTCTGTGCAGGAGCCCGGGTCAAGCAGGTGAAGTGGGGGGAGAGGAGCAGCCCCCACAGCTGGGAGCAGAGCAGAAGGCAGGAAAGCAGTGGTGGCCAGAAGAAAGAGATCTGACAGGTATGCAGAGAGGTGCGTGTGTGGCGTGCTCTGCGGAAGCCACTAAATCTGCTGGCAAGAAAGGCAAGCGTGGGGAGGGTCCGCTGTGCAAGGACATAGTGGACAAAGACGAAGGCTTGTCTGCAGACCTTGCAAGCCAAGGCTCTCACTCACAGAACTACATATCTCCTACTTAAGGAGTTATCTTGGTCAGATGGATTATTTTTATGTTCTATAATCTCTGGTGCCATTGGTGCACCTCTCTGAAAGAAGGCTGTATTTCTATCTCAGAGCTCTGTCTGTTTCAGCATCCTACCGCAATGGAAGTTCTTAAGACTTTCCTCTTAAAATGATAAAGATGAGATTTAAAGACACATATGAGGACACTGCAGCTTTCATAAGAGTGCTGACCCAAGTAGGAATACTTTAATTTACAGCATACAAAATTCCTACTTGATCTGAGCATTGAACATCACAGCTGCTGCAGGGTTTTGTGTTTTGGGCTTTTTTACTATGAATTACCGAGGCCCTCACCTCTACTGTTTCTGATTAACACTTCTTTGACCCAGGAGGTAACGAAATATGGATTTCCCTGTCACAAAGCATGGCAGCACTAAACCTCTGTGATAGAATGTTTTCAGGCCTTCTGAATTTTCTTGTTGAAAACGTGACAATACTTGTGAATGCAATTGCTGCAGACTAGTAAATTCAGATACTTGCCCTGGCACTGCACGTATGAAGTGCACGTGTGTGTGCACGTATGGAAGGAGCAACTAAGGATGGGTGAGTATGGAGACACCACGAGTCCTGATCTATCAGCATTGCCAGGACTGAAGTCAACGATGTGAGAAGATAAAAGCATGGGTTTGAGTGAAGAGTTAGAACAGTCCAAGTGAATGGTATTAATATTACTCTGACTTGGCCCTAAAGTCATTTCTTGAGGAATTCATGGCATGAGGGGAAGTGCAGACAAATGTATGGAGCAAAAGTCAGGGAATGCTTTCTTCTCTGCAGAGAAATATGGAGCCATTGCTTGTTGACGTCTGTGGAAAGTAAGTCACCACAGAATGTGCAGACTCATGTAGCACTCTCATGCTCAGTCTTAAGAACTTCTTTTTAAGATGGTTTCCATAGTGCTTGCTTTTGGGTTGGAATCTTGCTCTGACTGATCCATCAAGGTGCTTTAAGGGCTGAACTGATGGCAAGTACAGAGTCCCAGCAAGTAACTTCTGTTCTACTAAGATAGGAAGAATCTTGTGACCTCTTTTCTGCATCATTTTCACTTCTTTGTTTCAAAGGCCAGGTTTGAGAGCAGTAGTGCGTGATAAGACAGACATCTTAACTTCATGGCATTTCTCTGAAATTTTGATTCTTGTGAAATGAACAAGTTTTGAAAGGGCATGAAAAATAAAGGTGAGGAAGTAAAAGTCAACTGCATGACTTGTGTGTGGGTTTTTTGGGGAGTAAAGCAGGGAAAATAAATTCTCATGTCATTAGTAATAAAGTCAAAGTTTCAAGGAGGAATTAATGTCAAGAAGGATGGTCAAAAATAGTGTGGAAACATGGCACATCACTGAAAAGGATTTCAATGCAAAGAAGTACACCAAAAATCTAGCTGAGTGATAACAGAGAGTCAGCCAGCAAATACAAACTGATTGTCATGAAGATGTTAGTGACAGCAAGCTTGTGAGGTCTTCAAAATGAAGAAAAAAAAGACAGAGTAATTAAGCACACTTCATGTGGTGGTGATCTTTGTAGACTGAAAGAGACATTGAAATAAGACACAAGAATCACAGAATTTCCTAGATTGGGAAAGACCTTTCAAATCATCTAGTCCTATCATTAACCTAAAACTGAGAAGACCTTGACTAAACCCTATCCCTCAGCACTCTGTCTACACGACTCTTAAATACCTCCAGGGATGGGGACTCAACCACTTCCCAGGGCAAGCCATTCTAGTGCCTGATAACCCATTTGGGAAAGAAATTCTTCCTCATATCTAATCTAAACTTCCCATGGTGCAACTTAAGGCCATCTCCTCTTGTTCTATCAACTTCCTTCCAGGTAGTTGTAGAGAGCAATAAGGTCTTTCCTCAGCCTCCTTTTCTCCAAGCTAAACAACCCCAAGTCTCTCAGCTGCTCCTCACAAGACATGTGCTCCAGGCCCTTCACCAGCTTTGCTGCCCTTCTTTGGACACTCTCTAGTGCCTCAGTGTCCTTGTAGTGAAGGGAGGGGAAGGAAGAAAATGAAGCAGTTTTAGGATGAGTAGATCTATTCACTGATAATAAAATGAAGACCTTTTTCCCTAGGTCTAAACAAACCCTGTATGCACACCAGGCTTGTTGTGGAGATCAGTTTTTCCCTGGTGGGGGGATTAACAGGTCACCAATGACAGATGAATCTCAAATGAAAGGGGAGACTTGTAGTCCACCTGTTCTTCAGGATTTCAAGACTGAATGTCTTGGTTCAGTAGCTTCTGAAGAGATCATCCAGGACGAGAAGAAAGCTCCTAGAAGAATGAAATCTAGCAGTGAAACTCAGATGATTTCTGATGAAGAGGTGATTTCCTCAAAGGTAAGAAGTGGTTACATACTACACATTGGCTTCAAGCAATGTATTAAATGTCACAAGATTTTTGTTTACTAACACTACAGAGAAGATCTCAAGATAAGAACATGTTTAAGGCAGAAAACCTGAAAGACACAGAAGCAGAAAAATAGGTAATAGAGAAGATTAGTAGTGCTTATAAGAACAGTTTAAAACTGTAATAGAAGAATATAGCTGCCATTAGATATGGCCTCTGACTTGCTTAGTCCTTCAAAAAAGATGTATCTACATCTCTCATGGTTTGGTCCTTGAAACTCCTGTAATACCTGCCTTTCTTAGCAAAAGATACAGAGGTATGAAGTGCATTGCAAGTATCTATAAGGATCAGATCGGCAGAAAAAAGGTCAGTGGATGATGCAAAGCATCCAAAACATTGATCTTGTGGATTTTTTTTCAATATACAACAGAAATATAGGCAATATATGCAGAAGTCTCTGCCATAGGGCTACACAAGAATAGGAGTGATCCAGGTTTGATACCTTTCTTGTAGATCAAAACACATCAAAATGATCCTTTGCATTCAGCACAAAAAGCTACATATTTGCAGTGGTATCTTCCACTGCATATGAGGCACACTCATTTGGGAGTTGTTTTGTTGTGGTTTTTGTGGTGTGGAGTTTAAAGCAGATAATATGAACCAGAGGCTTTCCCAGATTCTCTTTCTAGGGAGTTCCTCAACTTTCTCCATTGCTAAGTGTCAGTTTAGGAACAAACTGTAGTGTGTAGAAGCTAGGACTCATCAGATCTGTATTAGGCCATTAAAGAAGTTAAATGTCCTGTCCAAGATTAATCTTTAGACCCCTTTCTATAATCAGTGGGAAGTTAGCAGCCTACAGAGTGCTGTTCAGCTCCATTTCACTTTGGGATGACTTTACAGCTGGGGGAACTTGTCTACTGTTATTGACTACAGATTTAAAAAGCAGGTCTCTAGTCTATTTTACCTGAGCTGAAGCATTCCTCATTAATTGAATCCTGATGATTAACCCTTAAAGTAACATTCAGATTCATAACAGCATTTTAAAGCAATAAATATAATAAATTGTGTTCATATCCAGGCAGCCAGAGCAGTAGAATCATCAGAAAATAATTCATCAACTTCACATGAAAAAATACAACAGTATGCTGTATATAAAAAACCCAAAACAAAACCCAAGCTTCTTTCCAGATAATGACTAGCTGTCAGCAGAGGAAATAAAAATAAAAAAGGACTTTATTCTCGTTTCTAAGGGATGAAATCTGGGTCTGCTGGGGTTTTTGTTTTCATTGTGCTTTTAAAAAAGACTTAGGAAACATTTGTTCTCATGACACAATCTCCTTGATTAAAACAGCATGCGCATGGCTCAGTCTCAGAGTACAAAGCATGCGCAGATCACATCATCCTTCATGAGAGTGGCTAGCACAGTGGTTCCCACCCTTCTGTGAAAGGCAGAAGCAGTGCAGACAGTTTGGCTTGAAACCTTCCTACCTGAAGTAAAATTCAGCTCTCAGATTCTTGCTCCCCAAGAGCAGTGGGAATTATTTTATACCATCTGGGAGATGAATTCGGTGGCTGGCTATGGAAGAGATGGCTGGCTTCCGCAGCTGATGTTTTACCCTTGTTCAGAACAAAGAGTGGGAACCACTGAACTAGAAACGTTTTTCCAGAAACAGTCATGCAAGGAAATAATGCAGTTACATCCCGTCATGCAAGCCAGATACTCTCCTCTCTGTGCTTTGCCTAATGCTGGAGCTTCATAAACAAATGGTACAGGTATGAGACAAAAAAATAATGAATTAATGCTAACAGTGAATCAAACCCAGCCCTCTTCCGTGTATTTACCACTTTTGCCTAACAAATAAGAATCAGGAAATTTTTCCGTGTTTTTTGCAGTTTAGCTAATCACTAGATTCCCTTGGTCTCAAGTAACTGGAAGCAAAAGGCAGTCGTGTTTACTCCAGTATTTTAGCACATTATCAGCTGTACTTAGAGGGGTGAACTTAGCTGTGGCAAAGCAAACATTCTGAATGAGATTTCCAGACGTATTCTACTTTGAACTATTCCCAATAGAAATTAGCACAAAACTCATGTTATGAGGACAGCCATGAATCCTGCAGTGAACATGTTCAACTGATCTCAGAGTCCATGAGTTTTCTTGATATAAAACAAAGAGCACTTTCAAGGTACTCCTGAACTTTGGCCAATCAGCCTTCCCTTTTATCACGTACCATTCTTTTCTATAGAGAGGACCTCGCTAAAAATCTTCAATCTCACAATAATTCACTGCAACTTCTTGACTATTGTCTTCATTTAAAAAAAAAAAAAAAAGCCACTTTGCACCCTGAATCTTGAGGTCTAAGTTTGCAGGTTTTTAATGTTTGAGAAGGACATTTATTTTAGACAAATTTCCATGCTCTTGGGTGGTGTATGTCCTCATTAGTACTGAAGTGTAGGCATGACTCTAAATCCAAACTCACCTACCATCCAGATTATTTGCCCAGAAGCATGAACACAAGTCCTAATCTGGGCTCAACTTTGATGCCTTTCAGAAAGGGAAAGCCCTTATGCACATTAACCGCCCTCTTCTTAGTCCCTCTTCACATCCGCACTTTCTAACGTGATTGTAAGTGGGTAAAAATAAGCAATGTCACACTAATCCATGGGGAGAACAATCCAAAATCCAATTCTCTGTGAAAGCAGCATGGATATTTTTCACAGTGGGGGCAGGCAGCAATGTATACAGAAACCATAGGGATGTTGACCCACTCTTGACTTCGCAGTGAACGTATCTCTGTGTGTAAACCACTAGACAGCAAATCAAACTGAAAACTCAATGTCCCTTGACTAGTTTGCATTGGCCAATCATCCCTGAAAAAACGGAGTGCTTCACTAGCAGCTCTCCAAAAGCTGAGGAGCTTAGGCTAGAAAAGCTGAGTTAGGTGGTGATGATTTTGTTTTGTGGAATGCAGTGGGAATGAGAACAATGAGCTAAAGTTAAACGACAGCAAGACGTTTGTGTGGGGTAGGATAAAACGCTTGACAATTTAGTCAAAATACTATTTCTGAGGACGTGTCTTTCCGATTCCTGAAATGACTCCACCAATTATTTCTGTGCCTCTTTGCAGGAAGAGACCGTTCTCACCCCATATTGTAGGTCACAGTTCAGCAAGATATTTAAGCACATCACTAAGTTTATCCAGATGATCAAAAGCATCCACTTGTTTTCCATTTGCTGAACCAGAACCTGCAAATACACATGTAGAGATATTGTTCCACTGAACTCAAGTAACTTGCATGAATTTGTGTTGGCAGGGTTGGGACTGCATAAGGAATGGTATTTATCTCTGACAGTATATTTTTCTTACAGCAAATTTCTAAATGATTTGCAGAGTAGGTTAGTATCCCTCCCATTCTATGTAAACAGAAAAGCACTCGTTTCTAAGCAGATCGTTGGCAGAGACAGGATTAGATCCCATGTTTTCTGAACAGCAGAGCAATGAACTATCTTCAAGGTCATGCAACTTTCTTTTTATGCTTAAGTAACATTTCAGTCTTACTGACCCTTACTGTTTATGGTGTTTAGATGAACTACTGTAAAAACAGAAAGTGCAGGCAGAGAATGGCATGCAAGAAATATGAAGAGTAAGGCTCAATTGTTATTTGAATGTATATACCTAAGTTTTCTTGTGAGGCTTGATCCAAAGAATGACTCCCTACTAAACATGACATTACTGTAAAGTGAAGAAAAGTTATTAAGATGAGACGTTAATGATTACCCGTGAAAAGCTCTATGGAAAAGAATGGGAACAGCCTTTCATTCGTAGTTAATGTGGTGTGCAGCTCGGAGTGGCTTTTCTCTCCTTCCTGTTTTGGGCAGATGTATTAAGAAATGCTGACAGTGACATTTTCCACCTTGCAAAGTATGACTATTTTTGTTATGCTATTACTACTGGCAATACAAAAATGCAGCACATTATATGCATTCTTTCATACTCACATAATGGGAAGGATTAGGTACTGATTCTGCCACTTAAAAAAAACTCACCAGCTTTCCAAAGGCAGAGAAATATTATTTATCTTGTAGAGGTAAGGAAATGGGGATAAATGGCTTTCTGCAATCACACAGTAGTAGATCTGGGAGTGAACATGCTCTCCAGGGAATGAACATGCTCTCCTGTTGTCTAGTTTTACAGCAGGGCAATGCTGAATAGAAGCAAGACTCTACGAGAAAGTTTAAAATCCTTCAGTTAAAGGGCCTGTACATACAGGTGTTGAAGTTTTGACACTGGTCAAACTCAGTGGAATAGCTGAAAATGACAGCACTGAAAAATCATGCCCACAATTCATTCCTCAAACATAAACATGAAAAATTGTTTCAAAATAAACATGTCCATTGAGCAAAAGTTCATCTTAAATGTAGCTCAGGCACCCAAGCGTTGGCCAAATGATTTGCTGCATTCCAGCAGAAATGAGCATTAATATCTCTTTCTCATAAATCTTCCTTCTTGACATCTGAACAGATTAAAAGGCTTTGCAATACCTGCAGAAGAGCAATTGCTGTCTGAGATTCAGGCATTGACTAAGGAAGAAAAAGCTAGTGGCACCCCTGGAACAAAGTCAGCAAGCCCCCCCACCAGTGAGCACAGTCCCAGTTCCTCCTGCTTTGGGAGGGCTACCCAGGGCACCTAGGGAAAGTGCTATTTTCAACTGAGCAGCATCGTATGTTCCACTTCCCTCCACTGCTTACAGGACCCAGCCTACTGTCTAGCTCAAGGGTAGTCCAACGTGCTCTCCATCATATCTCACATCTTCACAGTTCCAGTTTAAAGGGAGCTTCAATAGAGTCGTGGGCTGCTGCCAAACTTTAATTGGCTTTCTACTATCACAAGTCCTTCTCTGCAGCTTTGCCTTGGGATCCAACTTCTAAAACAGACTCTTGCACTCTGTTGTCACCCTTGTTTTCCCCAAAAGGGTCTGAGAACAAGGTGGCGTGTCTAGCTGTGGCTTTGTCATGATGCCAGCTCCTGCTTCCAGGGACAGATCCTAGAAAGATCTGTCACAGAGTTCAAGTCTACTACTGTGGAGTTCCTAAAGATCTTTCACACCACCGAATAGAAACCTTGCCACTTAAAGTGCTACACATTCTCAAATTTCCACACAGCCTGCCTTCAATTTTAGTTTATTAACTAAATTTTCCATCTCTTCTGGGAAAGCTTTGACCAATTTTTCTCTCTCCTTTATTAACCACTGTTCAGGCAATGCAGTTTATTGCTGCAGCTTCCCCATGAAGTACTCAACTGATGCAAGAACCTGGAGACTGAGAGCACTTACAGATGCTCTCTCCATTAGGACTGCATTCCCTTACTGTTTATTTATTTCAATAGAGCCTTAAACACAAACTGCAGTGGAGTAAGAGTAATACTTTCTGTACTTCTAGGAAGAAGAGCACTTTATTTTTTAATTATCTGATCTGTAAATAAGAGCTTTATGAGAGATGGGAGGTGGGACTGTCAAAACAACCAGATTTTATGGCTCAGTCCCACATCTACTCAAGTCAGTGGATGCTCCTACAAGTACCATCATTTTTCTGTTTACCTGGAGGGTTTCCAATCCCTCTCATTGATTGTTTATTTCCATAAACACATTTCCTGCTAACAAGAAGGCTCCGATGCAGACTTACTGATGATTTTCCTGAAGGTTATTACCTATGTAATAACATAAAAGCAAGATATATCTAGCTAAAATGAAGGGCCTTGGGACTACAGTTTTGAAAATTTTGATCTGTCCGTCACACCTTTCAGTTTTTAATCCAATGCTCCAACATAAAATTACTTTTTCTACTGGCCTGAAAGATAGAGTAACTCAGAAGCAACTCTGTAAACCATTCTGCTACCACAGGTGCAGGAGTTTCTCTAGGGGGGCTCTGACTGACAGCAAACTGCAGCAATCATGCACTTCTCTTATTTTAATCTGCTCCTGCATTCAAGTCAGAATACGTTTTGGCTGAAGGTATAGAGTTACATACTCAAAAGGGTTTCAGTCCCAAGTTTTCTCGTACATATTAAAGGCAAAAATTCAGCCAGTATCAACACTGGAGATGGCTAAAATCTCCTGACATCTACATTATTACAACCGAGCTTGCCTGTAACTTCTTAGGAGGGCAGTGCCACAGATATTTAAGGTTCATGAGGGTTCACAAACTAGGTAGCTCCCATCCAGTTTAGGCCATGGTAATGGTGGCAGGAGGGGGAAGATCATCTTTGCCCAGTGATTCTGGTCCTAAGCATCAGAAAGCTTGGGATAGTTTTTCCTTTTCTGTTAAAGCAGATTTGAACCAAAACCTCACAGGAGAGCAGCAAGCATGAATCTGGTTTAGGGGTTTTTTTCAGCTTCCTTTATTGCAGCTGTCATGTAGTGCATAAAATGTTTAAAAAACCAAAGAAACAAAACAACCAACCAAAAAGAACGACTTTTCACCAGGTCAGACTGGAACCCAGGGCTGACCTGTGACTAACAGTTTTCAAATTTTGCTACATTTCTTCTCCTGTCTGCCATAAGTGGAGATGCAAATGGGAACAGCTTCATCACAAGGCTGTGGAACTACTTATCCTTTAATTGCTATTGACTTTGTTTGTGGGTGATCCATTGATAGCAGCTTAGCATTAACTATTTCATTCTTTCAACCCAAAAGGTTGAATCAGTTTATGTACTTTTGAATCTGCAACTGAGCTGGAGGGGGTTATAAATATATCATTTCTGTTAGAGACACTGCAGGGTGACTGACTGACCATTCTGCTGTAGTCTTCAGTGACCAACCACTGTTAGGACCAATGACTCCTCCATTCTCTTTGTTTGTAAATCCCCCCCAAGTGATGGGGAGCTTTCCCCATCTCTTTCATCAGGAGTGGGACCAAGGCCTCAAACCTAACGTAGCCTTTTTAGTACTGCCAGAGAGGCTGACTATTCTGCTGATCCATCTTAGCCACCCATCTTAGTGTTTATTGCCAAGCAATCTTTGCACACAGTGAATTGACTGCAGCAATGCTCTGTGTGGGACTGCTGAGTAATAGCCTGAAGAGGAACGTTAAATTCACCCCAGAACAACTTGGATGCTAAACCCTGGCTCTATGGCATGGATCAGGAGAAATCTAGACCATGATTAATCATAATGAACAATAAAGCTGTTTACAGACAATCAGCAAGCAACACTGCATTTGTACAATTAGCATTTTAGCTGTGTTGTTAAATTGGGGAAAAAAAAGCAAGCAATTAAGAAATGGATTGGTTAATCATTTTTAATGACTACTTGTGGTGTTAGTAGCATGTTTTGGTTAACAGCTCACAAATCCACAAAGAACCATTTAACCTCCAACAACTGTATTAAAACAAGGCTATAATAATGGCAGCTACATACCTGGCAGTACCATCCAATTGCTCTTTCCTTTTACAGAGAAGAGGACGCATTACAAAAAAAGCAAGGAGAGAAGAATTACATAATAAATTTGGCATATTTTTTAAACATAAATTGATAATCTTTTGCTAACAGTTTATACCTCTTTTGTTCTGTGCTTATAACTGACGGCAGAATAAAAGCTACATTTTCAACGAGCCATAAAGCAAAGAAAGTGAGATAGGCTCCTGAAAACAATCTGTGCTGCGTAGATTGGCAAGCCAGTCTCTGTTGAGAAGTGAACTCCCTCACCCTCTCTCCCAGGCCTTATTTGCAAAACACCTATTAAATTTCAAGTCACATTTGAATCACAAAAGAACCTACATACACGGAGCAAGCTTGAAGTCACAGTAATGACTCTAGTCTCCGTGTGAACCTAAGAATTATTCTCTGAACAAAGCCTGAGGTCAGGAAACCTTCTAGAATTTACTCCAATGGATAATGTGGGAATAGAGGGGGGTGGGGATAACGGAAAGAAAAGTACTGAGACTTCATTAAACACTTCTGGTACTTTTTCTTACAAATTTCCTTTTTGTCATATATGAAATCAGTCCTAGAGAAATAAATTGTGATTTTTTTTTTTTGCCCTTTCTGAAGGCAGGAGCCTGAGAGGTTTTTTCAGGTCAGTGTGAAGCAACAGCTGGAGCTGCAGTATTAGCACAGTGTGGAGACCTCTGGGCTGAGCAGTAGTTCAAGGGCACTTTCTTCAGAATGAGGTATTACAGCAAGTCCAGAATTAAATGCGTAAGCAATGCCCATTATTAGCAGCAGATAGCTAAAAACCTTGGTTTTCATATGACCAACATTTTAAACTGTTAAAACCTCAAGGTGAGGAAGATGCCTGATTGACAGGCAAGAAGAGCAAGGATCAGACATAAACTTATCCATAAGCAGATGAGCAACGTACAAACAACACAGTTCTCAGGCCCACTGAGTTAAAGAAGTTAAAGAACAGTAAGAACTTTCAATATAGTCCCCATCTTCAAATACACAACCACATCACAGAGGGTGTGAGAAGTACAGGCACCTCTGAAATTCAGGGCTAAGACTTAAAAAAAAAATTTACAGAGGGAGAAATTGAGATTTCCAGGACAATAAACTCCAGTCTTACAAAGGGGAGCTGATGGTGAGGCAACCTGCTCCTTTGCTTCATACCAATGGGAGAGCCACTGATGATGGAGTTATCCATGTGTCCCTGATACACCCCACCAGAAGAAGGGAGAGGAAATGGACCAAGAAACCAAAAACATAGGTTTTGTTCTCAGCCAGGAAGTTAACTGGCAAGTATTTGTTACCTACAAAAGCTGCCTATCTACCTATACAAAGTCTCTGTTTCCCATCCCACCTTACACTTGAACAAAAAATGATGATGTTCTTACCTGAAAAATGGAAATGATACAATTGATTCATAAAACCTCCAGGTAGCAACTAGATCAATCCTGTTGGGGTTAGTAGCATAGTATCTCCAGGCAGCCTGAATTACAAGGGAGAGGAAACAAGTAATGTGAGATAAGACTGAGAGCAGCCAGATTGTTTCAAAGAACAAAATGATGCACCTGAGTGACTATCTGGAAACTAATTACTAATCAACCATCCCAAATGAGTGTCACTAGATGGCAAAATTATTGACTCTGCATTATTATCTGGGAGGGCTGTTAAAAAAGAAAGGACATGGAAAGAACCACTGACATGAACAAGATATTACATTTGACTAAAATGGTTTTATTCTCCTGTCTGGTATGTCCAAAAGAGCTTCAAGCACTGCTGGACTTGTACAATATTTCTGGAAGTGCTTAAGCCAGTTTACTATCTAATGTACCATCAGAGGAAATTTTGCTGACCAGTTTTCTGTATCAACACTTAGCTCCAACCAAAATTCTCTAAGCACATACCTAAAAAAACACTATAGCTAAATTACCTGCCTGCTAAGTGGAGGGGCTTTCATTTAAAAGCTGAATTGAATTCACTACTCATCCCTGCAGCCCTTCTGATTGGAGTGTTTTTAATGAGAACAGCATAATAGGCCATTGGGCCTGTTTCTTGTGGGCATTTGTTTGACTATGAGCAGTCCTGAGCACCAATGCTGTCATTTGTCTCCACAGAAGCTTTCTCTGTCCTTCTTGGGAAATGCTGCCCTTTGCTTCACTGCTACCAAGGTGTTCTGTTCTCCTCATGTGCTCATGGAGTAACTCCTGTCAAATTTGTCAGCCCCTAGACTAGGCATTTTAAGCTTAATTTTCTGGTTTTTGGAACAAAGGCTGTAACAGAAGTCCAAGCAAGATAAGGAGCCCCTTCCCATTGAATCCACTGATTGTCCAGTGACGTAACAGAAAGTCCAGGGTGTGTTTCAGTCGTTACAAACCACACATACTGTTAATGTCATTTATTATGTCATTTATGATGTCATTTATGATGTCATTTGCCTGGATTGAAAGAGTCACTTCCTATTGTGTTGCTTCTGCTGCTGTTTTCCTGTCAATAATGCCATAACTTTGCACGTTACAACACTCCCTCGAGGGAACTGACAAAACGTGGAGTTTAGAAAGAATGTGTTTTCCACAGCTCGCTTTCTGTGACTTTGTGGCACTGGTGCACAAGCTGGTAGGTTTCCAGAAGCTAGCTAGCTAGCTACCTTTTCTTCTATAGACACTGTTCTTCTGAAAAATTTTCTGGGAATTGAAAGGTTCCTCAAAAACTGCAAGGACCTCTGGATTATCTAGCTCGATGTGAAAAAAATGGACTCCTTTACAAACACAGCTTCTCACCTCCTGCAATGGGAAAAGAGAATTTGGGCAGAGGGGAAGCAGTGTCCCTGATTAAGATCATGCAGCAGTCTTCGTACGCGCTTTTTCAAGGAGGATACGTGTGGGGGCAAACCTGAATGAGTTCAGCTGCTGGCTTTCTTCTTTTCTCAAAATGTTTTTGACGATGTTGCTCCTGGACCTTCAGTGCCAGCCCTGAGCCCAAAATTCCCTGAAAGCACAAAGTGATGCAAGATTTGAGACATTTCTTACTGAGAAAAAATGGATTGATGATGAGAGGAAACAGGTCTGTGGGTAGAAATGGAGATGGCTACATGGAAGCTTTGTGCATGTTTTTCCCACACTCTGCTCATGAGACACAAGGTTGTCATGGTCCTCTCAAGGACCACAGGCCACATCAAATCACTTTAAGGTCTTCAACAGGCCCCTTGAATGTCTACTGCCTTTCCACACTGGAGGTGTCCAAGTGATGTGTTACTTTCCACTCAGGGCAGAGTGAAACTCTGCTTGTGTAATAAAAGAGCTGTGATAACCAAACTCTTGATTTGTGTATGTGAGACTTCCCATCCTCTATGAAATTCTCTCCAAGTCTCAATCTAAAGGAAAACTATCCTACAGTCTGGACTTGTGATGGTTTCTGTTGCTTTTCAGCCCATTCCACCCAGATGTTGTCTCATTCTTAACTTGAGGACTTTACAGACAAGGCAAATACTTGTCCCATGTAACACAAGCGAACAAATATAATGTCAAAAGCAATTTAGAGATAATTTCTTAAATAGCCAGAGAAGGATTCACCTGGATAGATCAGAAATAATTGTATGGTCACCTGCTATCTAAATTGCCTTTAATCTTGGTAAGTAGAAACAGCACTTCTGTGGTGGTGTCGGGAAATCTCCTCCAGGAAGGGAGGGAAACAGATGAGATGAAATGCTCTGCAGAGCTGACCATGGATCTGTGATGATGGCTCAGATGTACATCTCTAGCTTGCAAGTGTTTAGAGCCAGGTAAGATGGGCCCAACCTTAATTATTAAAACAACAGGCCCCATATCCTTTAAAAATACATCTTGCATGGCTATGTCAACACCAGCAAACTAACCCAGGCCAGGGTACAGGCTCATGACCTGCCCTGTCATTTGCCAGGCTGTTTGCTTGGTGGATTAGTTTTGCCCCGTGCCAACCAGCACCATCTTGGACAATGCCCACACATGGTTTGAGGAGTATCAGGGTGACCTGGTATTCCCAACAGACTCTGTGCGAAGTTGGGAAGAAAGGAGTTTGATTTACTGATAAAGATCAACTCAAGTGTGCGAATCTCTTCTTAGAAAGGGCTTTTGAGTCATCTGGCAGCTTTGATCAGTTTACCTTCTTTTTTGGAAGGGTACAGCACTGGGCTGTGGCTAACAGAGGAGAGGGAAGGTACTTACTGCAGGAAGAGCAAAGAAAGACACTCCAATGAGAGAGAAGGTAGCTGCAATCAACCGCCCCTCCCATGTCTTGGGGGTCTTGTCGCCGTAGCCAATGGTCGCGAGGGTTATCTGAGGGCAGAAAGGCCCGTAAGAAAGCACAGCCAACAGCTCTCCTTTAAATGTCACCATCAAAACTGAGTAACTCGCTTGAGTCTATGGGTGCTCATGCACAGCTTCTTGAAAGAGGGTCCTGATGGTGGGCCAACTGATTTTCTTTAATGGTGTCCTAGTCCAGAGGCATTGCACCAGGATTTAGTCCTAAATGGATTTAGTCCTAAAGGAGCTGCCTCCCTTAGGGTGTGTTTGAAAGGGAACTCCATGTGACACTGCACACAGAGTGAGTCTCCTGCCCTCCATCAGTGCACAGTTAGGAATGGAACTTTCCAGTTCACAACTTGCAGAGCTTTAACAAACAATCAGGGCTACCTCTCCCTGAGGTCTCAGTCTCTGCAAAACAAAGATGACTTTGTGAAAACTTATGTCTTTCCTGCACAATGGCTGATTTCCAGCTGTGTACCTTTCCTCACCGGTGAGACTCTACCTAAATGTCCTGGATATGTAAGGATATGAAAATATCCAGGTGTTCTATGCAACACTTGGAACCTTTTGATTAATAATGGTGGGGAGGAATCTTGCCATTTCTGAGTGAACTGCAGCAAATAAAAAAATATGCTGCTGAATTTTAGTGACAGTATGATATAAAGTCCCCTAACTGGTGGTAGCAAGGGAACATGAATTCTTTCTACCACATGGCAAGAATATTTTGTCATCAAATGAGCAGTGACAGAAACCAATACTCCTCTTTTCATCAGAAGAGACAAGAACAGACGTATCAAAGGCCCCTCTTGCTCAGTATCCTACCACCAATGGCACCCCCTGAGTGGTTCCTGGGGAATGCATGTAAGACACGAAAGAAGTGTTGAGTTATCCTTTCCAGACACATTTTGGACTTGTTAAATTTCACCCCATTAATCATTGCCCATCACTCCGGTCTATCTAGATTCCTTTGCAAAGCCTCTTGTCCCTCAAGAGTCAACAGCACCTCCCAGTTTGTCCAGCTCTGGTTTTGCTGTTTTCTGAGGGATGTAGCACTCAGAGGCAGGACACTGCTGCCACGACACCTAGGTCTCCCAGACACAGGCAGATACACCCAAAGAGAGGAAGTTTCCTGGAACCAAGAGCAGCCACGATCTGATTTCTGAAAGGTTTTAAGCGCTTAAGTGCTTTGTCTGACTGAAAATTAACACGGATTATAAGTTCTGCTAACTGGTTGTAGGAGTTATCCCTACTTTGGTAATATTATACCAGTAACGTTCTCCTCATCCAAACTTAGCAGCACTCAAGACTGTAATCCTTAACATCAATACTTTATCTCTTCTTGGATACAAAGTTATTAAGAAGGGGATAAGGTATTTTTGGAGTCACTTACCAGCCCCCACCACAGTGCATCTGCATAGGTTTCAAACTCCTCCTTCATCTCCACCCCATTAGCATCCTTTTCAGGAACATCTTTTTCAACCAGATAAACAAGAAACGAGGATAGGATGAGTGTCAGGAACCCGATGTACCAAGCGGTGATGAGTTCCTGCAAAATAAACAGATGGACAATGGCTGAAAACAGTCTTGGTACCCACAGTGGCAGGAGAAGAGAGAAGTGCTGAGGATAACAGCAGAGCTGTCACTGCTGGCTTTGTCACCGTCCATGACCAGTCCACCTCAGCACTTGCTGGGAAATAATGCAGAGATTTACAAGAATTAGCCCTTACGTGGCATCTCAGCTTGAGGCAATCTGCAGTTGTAGTTCTGCATAAAACTGGGTTAAGGGCTTAGCTGCACACATGATGCAAGGTGCTGCAGGGCTCTGTCCCTGACCTTGACTCTTGCCATTCCTGCTGCCCCTAGGCTTGGTCAGTCTTGGCAAGCAAATCAACAGCTCTGCCCTCCCCCTGCGTCTAGAAAGTCAAGGCTGCAGGATGCAGTTCCTTCTCTTTCGGCCTATCAAAGCAGATTCCACCATGAATGATGTTTTTACCAAGAACTGATGCAATAAGAACAGATCTTGAAAATTATCTGTGTGAAAACGAAAACAGAGCTTCCTTGGTTTTGAGAGACTGACTAAAGTGGAGTGTGTGGCTAAGTTCGCTTAGGTGGGAGATGCAGCAACCCAAGTTAAAATCCCAGCAGTGTCTGAAACAAAGCAGAAATATTCTTGGTGAAGGTCTTCAAAAGTAGGTTAAAAAAAATCAATATTCCACTTCCTTTCGTTTTCTGAGAACTGCATTAAAAAAAAGTGTTGGCTAATCTTGTTATCAAAATTGTTTCTTTAGTGTCTCCAGTAAAGCAAAGTTCTCACAGCCCCTTTTTCTATCCCTCAGACAGATAAGTCCAAAGGGTGGTGGCAGGGAATCAGACAAGGGACATGTGAATGAAACCTCACACACTGAAGAATTAAACGATTTCTAAACAATGTATTTGGCACACAGACCTTTTCCAAGAGCTCAGTTTCCTGAGAACCATTTTTGACATAAGTGTTTACATGCCACCTGCCTTGCAGCAAGTTTGTATGGGAAAGAAACAGAAGTTGGTATGAAATGAAGCAGGGTGGGTATTCCTATCAGCCACTACAAAGAAGCACAGTCTAATTATGCTGTGCCAGCTGGCATTTTAATTTAAAAAAAATAAACCCTAAAATGTCAGGAATGTCAGTCATGGAAAAAGTAGTAAGTAGCAGAGAGTATGTGCAATTTTTCTATGCTCTGTGCAGATGAGAAATCTCATCTAGAGGATTTTTATGCAGATAGTTTTTAACTTGTAATAATGTTTGGTGAAAATATGGGAACACAACGTGTCTGTATGGTGCAAGACAGGATGTGTCTGACTCTGTATTGTCAAGTTAGACTGAGCAAAGATGATTTTAGAAATTTTGTCTGTCTGGGTTCACATTGCGTGAATCTTTGTATTGTCTGCCCCATACTTCCAAAGAGAAATTATACCAGTAGCTCCCTCTGAAACCACATTTCTGTAACCAGGAGTCCTGCACCATCTGTTCATCAGACAAGTCTGAGAAGCCACTACAAATATGCTGTGACTACAGCCGTGTTTCTGTCAAAGATTTCAACACACTTAACTGTTAAAGGGATGTCCCTGCTCTAATTCAGTGTAAAGGTAAAAACGCTGTTCTAGAAAGTGTGGGAATGAACAATGTCTCTTGTCACTCCCCAGCACCACTATTGAGTAGAGAAGGGTAAAACAAGGGGCTGAAATGATTCAGAGAATGGAAGAGGCAATAAAGCCGAGAGGACAAAACTACTGCTTGAACTACTAGACATAGTCCCAAGGCAGTGCTGTACCTGGGCATCCCCTCTCTTTCCCTTCAACGTCTCTCCCTCAAAACCCAGCTGAGCCCTGCAAGCTCCTCACTTACTTTGCTATGTGCACAAATGGCTGATCCCAAAAGTTTCCATGTGCCGCCCCGCCTGTCCATTCGGAGCATCCGTAGAATCTGAAGGAAGCGGAGGCTTCTCAGAGACGTGGCCAGAACGTTGCCCTGGTTCCCAACAGCAACCACTGGCACTGAAGCAATCAGCACAAAGATATCTGCAAGGCAAAAAGAACAAAGCCTGCCAACAAAAGTGGCCCCATCACCTGCTTCTTAATCCCATCTGGTTGTGCTGCAAATTTCCCTAGGCGAATTTTAAAGCTGCCTGAAAATGCCTTCTCTTGCCAAGTGAACAGATATCTGCACCTGCCACACAGCCAGCATCACGGGCAGAACCCACCAGAAAGTCTGGTCATCTCTTAACAGATAGATGCATGGGACTTGGGACACTGCCTGAGCTAGCTTAGGGATGCACAGAAACAGTGTCCTAATGCTGACTGAAAACCAGCCTTAAATTCCTCTGTCCCACGGTAACACATAACGACCAGGGTGGCAGGTAAGAAATTCAGTCTGTGACACTGCATCTACTGTTTTGTTCTTTTGGCTGTACTACTGTTTTTTTGCAAGCACTCACAGGGCCAATTTGCTGATCAACTGGAGAGGTTTGAAATGCAAAGCACATTGCTGCTTCTTGGTTTACTTCTTTTCTTTCTTTTCCTTTTTTCCCCTCTCTGCTTTTTGATCCTATGCACATACAAGAAAAAACAAACCCAAAAGTGGTACCAAAAGGCTTCAAACATTCCCTGGGCACTCAGTCTTCAAACTGTCTTCGTACTCCATTTCCAGCTGAAAAGAGTGGCACCATATGGATTGC
This sequence comes from Todiramphus chloris collaris, assembly GCA_025345505.1. Taxonomy (NCBI): domain Eukaryota; kingdom Metazoa; phylum Chordata; class Aves; order Coraciiformes; family Alcedinidae; genus Todiramphus; species Todiramphus chloris. The sequence goes on from JANVCC010000209.1 coordinate 904,788, forward strand.
AGATTTATTCACCTTCAACCATTCTCAAAACAAACTTGTGCCAGTGACAACCAAGAGATGATATTAATAAATCCAGCGGGCTCGTTTCTGTGCTTTACCCAGATAGCAATGAAGATTCATTCTCAGTAGTGAGATGACACTTTCACCAAGAGACAGGAGACAGTATCAATCCCACTTGCTCACGCCACACTCTACTGCCTTCACAATGCTATCAGAGGTGTAAGAAATATTTATACAACAGTAGCACCCAAAGGAGCACTACTAAACTGAAGACAGCACAGACACACAGAAAATCTGTGCCAATTTTGTCTACCATTTAGACCCAGAAGGTGAACAAAAGGAGGGGGAGGGAAGCTGCAGCACCATGGCTCCCCAGAGTGCTGTGTGCTGGGCAAATAAAGAACAAAAAGCTGATGTTTGGCCTGAAGAGCAACAAAATAAATGAGAGAGTCCTGGAAACAGTGAATGAATGTGGATGTGCACGACAGGTGCTCAGGACAGAGTGAGCTCCTAAATGTTGGCTGGTCGGTTTGGGGTCAGAACGGGGAGTTCTTGGAGAGGATTCAAACATGATTAATGAGCAGTTTTATGATAGTTGTAGGCAGCGCCTTTCAAGCCTGAAAGATAACATGGGTGAAATCACAAAGACACGTGCCTGCAAATAACAGACCAACATTACAAAGGTAAACCACAACGCATGAATATAAAAGAGGGCTGGGGAAGATGGCACCCTGTTGGGATATGAAGTGGTTTGAAACTGAAAGAAGACAGAATCCGGGATGAGCTTAAGAAAAATGCAGTGGTACTCAGGATGAGAAAAGTGTGTCTGAAGAGTACAAGGATCCATTTTTTTGCTCACTGACCAGTCACCTAAAAGTCTTTTGAATGAGTTTTTTTTGATGGATACTTCAAATAACTGCTCCAGCCAGGATGCAGCTCCTAGTACAAAAGGCAGATCTGATTCCAGTGCTCTTTGCACTGCCACTCACTGGTTCTTGGACATCCCCTCAAACAGGCTTAGAAGGAAAAGGACATAATGAGGAAAATGGATGTAGAGAGCATGTGCTTACCCAGCATGCACAAAGGCTTCCTGGCAAATTTGAGTCTCCCTCTCCATCCTTTGTAGCGACAGCAACACCCAGCAGCCCAGATTCTTAAGGCAAACTCTGCTCCAAAGATGAAAATGGCAAAAGTTTCCTGTATCAAAGACACAAACTACACTGTTAGACTTGTTACAAGTTTTGCAGTAATTCTGGACTCACGGAGATAGCTGAAGGAAAGAGATGAGGAACAAGTATTGGGGTATGTGTGTGAGAGAGGGAGGGGGTGAGAAAGGCAGGAAGGAGAATAGAGGTTGATGACAGAGGCAAGGCAAAGAGGGACACAGCTTTACAGCTTGCTAAGTACTCTGGAGAAAGGATGTTCTCCTGCTATTGGGTAAAGGTGAAGTGCTTACCCTGCCTTGATGGAAGGGCAATTACGTCACAAAAAGACCTCCTGTTTCACATGAAATGAGAAGACATATGAGTCGTGATTGCAAAGTCCCCAGTGCACTCTATCTCTACACCCAGGGTTACCCACCAGCAACTCATTCATGCAGCCATATCGACAGGGACAGGGACAGGGTACAGTATATTCTTATGGTCATAAATTTGAGGCAATGATAAAGGCATATATTAGACAAATTTAAGGTATATATTATGCCCTTAAATTTCTGGCACATGGAAAAATGATATTTTCCACCTTGTTCAAGAACTCTTCTAAGCATAGGGTGGGAATGGGGAGGAAAGAGCTTCTCGGAGGTGCTCAGTGGAGATGGGCCCAGGGCAGCATGGGACATATAGTTTTCCTCTCTTAATAGCAGGCAAGGAGGAAAGTGGGATTTTTCCTGATGCTCACACCCACAGCTGCTAGGCACTTCTGGAAACCACTGAAAGCCACATAAAAGCAAGCACAGGAGAAGGAAAAATAACCTCAGCTTTTTCAAATGTGAAAAGATGGATCTAATCCAGGCAGTGGAGACCAAAAGTGATTTTCACATTCCCTAGAAGATCAGGCTGGTTTCATACAGACACTTTTTGAAAAGGAACATGCAAGGGGAATTCACCTTTCATTCCTTTTGGCATTTACTCCTTGCTTGGATCTACATGTCTCTGAGGGTACAAGGGGAAATGAAAATTGAGATCCCAGAACCACCCTTGCCGTGCAAGTTCCCTAGGGATGCTTTTCTAGAAGGCCAGGTTAAAGGAGAGATTGTGTTCTCCATTTCATGACAGCTATGGGAGCAGAAGAAGTTCTTTGTTAGGCTCATTTTCATAAAATGATGAATACATCATGTTTATATTTAGGGAGTCGGGTTTTTTTCTTCTGCCAAAGGGGAGGCCTACAAAAACACATGTCTTGAGCATGAACTCCAGCATTTATAAAACAAGCATGCTGGAAACAGAGAGGAATAGATTTGTTGCAAATGCACTGTCTCTCACAGACAGTCACTGGAAGCTCTACTTGCAACAATTTCAGTTATGCTGCTGTTTGGCATAAGGCTGAGTCTAATTCTGATGACACCCCTTGAAAGAAATGCTGGGATTGGTAGAATAATGGAGACTGAATCAAAATAAGTTTTCAGAGTCAAAATGTTTTCAAATGTGCTCAGGTCTGGAATGGTCAATGGGAAATTTATTGATACTTCAGTGGGAGAACTGTTAGGCAAATGGTGAGATGCCATTATTTAAAAGTCTCAGGCTAGTATTTTTCTCTCTCCTTACTTCCCTTTTACTCAGTTGGTGTTGACAATGGATCAGGAATTCTCAAAACATGTAAGAGGTCACGGATCCAGGACCAACAGAAGAAATCTGATTGCATGCAGAGCTGGGAGTAAGTTTTCATCACTGCTGATGGGGCTGATTTCAATTCAAGGACACGACCACAGTGGTGCAGCAGACAGTCAACTTACCAGCAAGAGAAGCCAGTCTCCTGAAACAGTTTCATACTCCTTGAAAGTTGTCAGGACAGCTAAGATCAAACACCCCAAGACAATCAGAAACCTGGAGTGACATAAAGGGAAAAAAAGAACAGCATTGTTACCCCTCTGTGTATTTGCATTGGAGATTTTGCCTATAAAAACCTAGGTGGAGACCTTCAGGGGATGGCTGCTTCCCATCAGTGAGCAGTAAGGTGGGCTCTCATGAAGATCAAGGTTCTCAACCTGGCTGGGGGGGCCTGTAGTCAAGAAATCATGGCAAGATGCTAAACCAGAATGGTGCTGGGACAGACAGTTATTAACTTGTTTGCATTCTCAGGAAGAAAAGAGGTGATACTTTGTTTTGGGGAGGGATTGTATGGTATGGCAGAGGACCATAATGCTCAGGAGGTCTACTCCAAGCTGATGTGCTGTGTGCTTCAGAAAACAGCACTGCACTTACAGTGAATAAATCTCCTTGGTACATTCTGAGAACCGAGAAACAGTAAACACTTGAGTAGAATGCAGCACCAGGTCAAAGCTTCCCTTTGAAAACTGCACTGCATTTATTTTTCCTTTCCCTTTGTGCAATCATTTCTATGCAGAAGACAAAAAAAAAAAAAGATTTGAAAGAGAAACAAGAGAGAGGGTAAAGTTCTGCTCTCCGATAGATGCAGTGCGTGATAAATCACTGCCCCTGTGCTGTTGTCTGTGAAGCTCCAGAACACAGGGATTTGACAGAAAATTTCACTCCCACTGCTGGTAAATCCAATGCAGTCCAATCTAAAGTCACGTTGATCTGCTTTGTAAAACTGTTCCCAGGTTCAAGCTACTGAAAATCTTTTATACATGAACAGGTAAGAAAAATCAAGGGAGTCTTGTAAGTGATTACTGTGGAGCGGAGTATGGGGAGCTCATATAGTAGCACTTCATGTACCCAGATCATGGGTGTTTTAATGTGCTCCCAAAACCTGATCCACAGGAGCAGAGCGGCAAGTGCCCATGGAAATATTCCAGAGCTTAGTGAATAAATGGCAAGGATGTCTCCATAAAAGCTCTGGTTCCTTTGCTTTCATAGCTAGGGTACATCACAGATATGATAGGCATTAGGCACTGAAATCATCCAGGGAAAAAAAAAGCTTGTTAAGCATCTAACTCGTGTTTAGCGTGTACTGCTTGTCTGGAATTTCAATCTGATGCCTAAAGCGTGATTTCATTTCTTGCTGAACAGAACTCCACTCTGTTTCACTGGGTAAAGTGAGCAGTCCTGCAGTGTGGAAGCAGTTGAGCAAGGACCAAGGGGAAGGGAGACTCACGTGTCACCTAACCTGCCTTGGGGTTTTGTTTCCTGCACGTATAGGGAAACCCTGGGCTAAGGGACTGTGTTCTGAGAATCTGCAACATTTCTGCACCTGGAGTAAAAGGAGAGAGGTGAGCTCCAGACAGCTCCTGATGCTTTTTGCTGGGGAATTTCCACCTAACAGCAGCAAGCAGCATTCAACAAACAGGCAACAGTGAAACAGTTGCACAGCAATACCCTGAAGGACTACTTTGCTGTGGCTTTCCTAACATTAGCTTCAGATTGAAGTTTCCTCTGCCACGTGAGGTTCAGATGAGCCATTTCTGAGCAAGGTTAGAATAGATGCAAGTGTGTTTACTCATGATGAATCATTCCGAATGCCTTTGACGAGTTTCACCTTCTCCCACTCCCCAGCCATGCTCTAGAACAAGGGTTATGTCAAGAGTAAGCAGCTTCAGGGCCCAGAACGTGTCTTTTACCATCTAGCTATTCTAACCACCCTCCTGCTGCTCAAGACATTTGGCAGCTACCTTAGCAATTCTACGATGTTCCTGCCATGCCCCCAAGCTTGCTTGGTCACACCACACCTTGCTGTCCCCACCTTGCAATTACAAAGCCAGTGGCTCAGCAGCTTCCCAAGACCCACAATCCAGCTCTGATGAGCAAACTGGTGCGAACTCAGCCATGACAAGACGATTCCTTTGCTTAGCTAGAAACCACCTACGATCTGCCACGTTGCAGACATTACAGTGGTGCCATCACTAATTCTCCACTTAAAGCCTTGAGCTGCTGCTATTTGATGCTTTCCATTACAGCCATTTCTTTATATCATGTGAAAATTCAGTCACCCTTCAGCTCACAAGTATCATTTAAATGATTTAATGAAGGGCAAACCACACTGAAAACAGTCCAAGGAAATTACATCATCAGCTACTTAAACTAAAGGCGTGAACTGAAGCTATCATTCAACAGAACAGCACTGTCAATTAAAGATGATGTGCAGATTTTTGTCCAAGAGGAAGACAGAAGACAGTAGGTGAAATCACCACTTTTTGACTAAAAACGGCTGCGGTTTTACCACTAGAGGGTACCAGCGCTCCACAGAGCAAGGGGAAACTGCTCTCTGCTGCTTTCCCTCCCCATGACACAAACTCGATGCAGGTGATGTTCAGGTGATCACACCCATCTATTTGATGTGCAAGAAAAGGAATCTCACAGTGGTGAAAAGACTCTGCCTTGGTCACGAAGAAACCCAGATGTTGGCACTAACAGACAAGGAGAAACACAGATGTTGGCACTAACAGACAAGGGGTCCTGCTTGCTAGATCATTCTGTGCAGCACAGCACGTGTTGCAAGCCCCACCACTCCAAGTGAGAGTCCACCCATGGAAACAACAGATCATGGAGGACAGAAGAAAAAAAAAAGTAAAAATAGAGTGAGAGGGTGAAGAGGGTGATACTGGGGATCACAAGTCACCATGAATAACTTTGAGGGCAAATCTGAGCAAGGATTGTGTCTGAATCCCCAGCTGCAGGGGATTCAGAAGAGCAGAAGAGCACTCAGAAGGTGCATCTGCTGAGCAGGAACCGCAGCCTAAAAACCACAGATCCCACAGATCCAGGCTCTTGCTCCTTCCTCCAGTACTCTGGGATGTGCAGGAATGAAAAGCTTGTGTTGGGACACATAACTGCAACAGATCTTGGAAGGGTCAGCTATCTTCTACCACGCTGTTTCCAGAGGATCAACACCCACTGCAAGTTAATCAAATGACATCTCAGCAATCTTCCATGGTGACCACGTTCAGAGCACTTCACAAATTCTAATCTATGTAACCCAAGGATTTCCCTGCAGCCTCTTCTGCTTTGGATCTTGGTGTTTATGAAGCCTGCAAATCTTCTTGTGTCCTCTCCCTATGGAAGATGCTAACAAAGATGGTAACAAGGTAGATCTTCACCTTGCTGCTTACACCCATATTGTGGGCATGTGTACCACCTCTGCCCATACTGTGGGCTTGCAAACATAAAGACCCTGGCTCGCTTGGCAGTTGCTGAGTCTATACTGTGGCAACAGGGCAATAACTGAGGTCCAGTGTTCGACCCTGCTGTAAAATCATCATGGGCAAATCACAGGGAAGGAGATTTCTGAAATCACAGCGGGTGAGCAGAGAGGAGACTAACACTGACCTGGGAAATCAAGGGACAGAAAGGGAGAAAGTCAGAATTTACTCAGTTACAATGATACTATCCGTGGGATGTAGAGCACCAAGCGAAAGAAGAAAGAAACAGGGTAAAAGTCGAGCTTTAGGAACGAAAATTGAGTCCTGTTGAGCCTTGTTTCAGCAGGTGGCAGTCCAGACTTCAAGACTGCAAAACAGATGTGCCAAATGAGGCTCTGAATTTGGTTCCTCAGTTCTTAGAATCGTCTTTGCTATCCTTTTATACCATTCTTCCCAGCCCATTACATTGTACGTATTTTGCAGCACTGTGTCTAAAATCCTGATTAGTTTAAGTTCTGGACCATCACATAAAAGTGCTCTTTTGTCACTGTCACAACAAGTGATATATATTAACTATTCTAATTAATATATGTTCAATTTGTGACATATATTAATATATATTCTATATATTCTATTATAGTTAATATTTGTTGTTGGCAATCACATTTAACACTTGTATTTTCTAATCATACTATTTTTTTTGTATTAAAGACAGTATCACAGAAACAATACATATTTTTTCCCAGGAAAGAGGTAATTTATGACTATGCTAGACTATGAATCTCATGTTCCTTGGATGAACATCACAGGCTGTTTTGGTTGATAAATTTTGATTTCTTCTAGTTTTGAAGAGTTTTGCTTTCTTTTGAAGTCAGTGTAATGCAGGTCTGGCTGAGAACTCTTCTGGTTTTATTCCTATATAGGTGCTCGGCCTATCTCCTCTTTACCATTTCATGCTCCAGAATTTTAGGAGCAGATCACAGTCATATACATATAATCCATTCCTGAGCACAGCAATCCTTTTGAAGCTGCTATGAGGACAAGATAGATCATAGACAGGCCAGGCAATATTTGCATCTGGCATCATTTTGGCAAATTTCTGTGCTGTGTGACAAAAAGTTAAGTCATTAGTCCAAGTAACAGAGGAACGTGTGCTTCGAATGTACAACTCATGTTGGTTTAAAGTAGACAGCTCAAGCTGGTCAGAAGCACCTACAGAGACTTTTCTGTGTCCAGTGACTAGCTCCCATGGACATCTTTACTGTGCACATTAGCTGAATGCCACCCATTATGTTCATCCTTGTTCTGGAGATAATTACAAACACTGCCTTTGAACTATGTCTGTGTGTTTCTGCTACTGAAAGCATTAGCCTACCAGCCACACCAGCCCACATCTTACATGACCAGGCTTCTCTGAAATCCCTTGCTGTAAATTTAGGAATCACATCTACATGTGGTCGAGTATCTTGCTTCCACAGTAATAATCCACGCTCTGGGAAGGAAAGGCTCTTCAAAAAATGGCTAGTAAGAAATTCCCTCCAGTGTGACAGTGCATAGACTTTTGCGTGCTCTCGCACCTTCAATACCATTCCTTGCAAGCCATTGGAATTTCCTCTGTTTCCAAATGTTCTTATGAATCTTAGATTTCTGTACTTTGTTTCACTTGGTACTTTCTTGTTTTTCCTTAAAACTTGTGCTCTAGTTTCATTATGTTCTGCCACCTGGTAAATGCTAATGGAATTCTCTAAGATTATATTAGGAAAACCTGGCAATGGTTTACTGAATTTCTGGTGCAGGGTTCCCAATGCAATATGGTTCTAAACCCATGATTCCCACACACTTTCCCAAATTTCATATTGGAACAACCTTATTTTCTTCAGCTATTGGCTTTTACCCATAAGGATTAAAAATGCATCTTTTCTCACAGAACTTTCAGTTGCTCTACATTCCTACCCACCATCTTTTTCTCTGCATCCAAACTTCAGTTTTCACAGAACATCTGCAGTACCTTGCACGGATCATTTTATGGTTGCTAATGAGAGGCTTGAGTTGGGATTTTTAGCACTAAAAAAATTCCATTACCAAACACTGGAGAACAGCTCTTCAGGGAGAAGGGAATGCAGGCCTGACTTTCACAGACTTGGGTATATTCACTGTTTAATATCTAGACTCCTGCATCTCTGCCCTTCGAAGCAACAGACCAGCTATTCTTACTGAGATAAGGGTGACAGGAAAGACCCCCACACTGTGAGGCTACAAATGTGCAGAGAGATGCAGGGAAGAGCACTGAGAAACTCAGTGGAGGTCCTGAAGGAGGACGGGAAAAGCTGTAAGTGCTGCAGGTAGGGGTGCTGAAAGGTTCCCCTTCCTCTGTGTCCACATATTACAGTGAGTCCACACCCAGAGCTCCACGCAGAAGCTCCTGGCCCAATACCATCATACAGCAAGGACGGGGTAAAAATGCCATGCTCAGGAAGCTGAACTGCACTCCTGCTCTGCTACAATGGCAGAGTGAAATCCTCCATAAGATGCCGGAGGAAACCCTAGAAAGTAAGGAAAGACCCCCAGAAGATCCCTAGTCTCACTCTCATAGCAGCTGATCTGGCTGGCAAAGAAGTGGTAGCCCAGAATGACACGAGTCCATCAGTGACAGAAGTGAGAGGCATTGTCCCTCTCACAGGACGAAGCTGACCCAGAAAAGCCTGAATGCTTACTCATGCCAGGTTTTGGATGACCCTGGGTTCTCGTTGGCAGCAGTGCCTCTGAACAGCCTTTGCTGCTGTTTCCCCAAGTTTGGAAAGCTTTTAGAAAGCAAGACCTGGAAGAGGAAGGATTTTTTTCACATCCAGGCACTTAAGGTGCAAAAGAACAGCTTTTAAATCAGACAGTTCCTCTCTCCTGTCCTCCACGCATAAGCAGAGAGCCTGGTTAAGGCCTCCTTGTCTTGTTGCTTTTTCTTCAGGTCCACTCTTCAAAGCTTTTTGTTTCAGTGTCCTGTGTACCACCACTGCCAGCTCCCTTAGGGAGTCTGTCATGCTGCTACAAAAGATTTTGGGTCAGCAATGTCGGGCAGCGTGAAGAACATCAACCTGGATTTTCTCTAGGGGACATTTCAGAGGAATGGCCTGTCACCTTTCCCAGGTTTGCTGGCAGGAGTGTGCAAAATAGCCCAGAGCACTACATTCCCCTGACTGATTTTTCTCAGCTTGGAAGACAAGAGTCATCCATCAAGATTCCACTTCCGTCCTGTCTCTGAGACAAGTTTTAAAGATGCTCTGAAAGGCACAGATAGGTTACAAGAAGAAGCCCAAACATCTTGGCACATGGGTGACAGGGGGACAGATTGCAGAAGGGAAGGACAGGCAATGACAGCATTAGTTACCAAGGAGTTGGATGTCTCCTGTCCTCCTGCAGCTTGAATAAGGATGGAAAAGCTTCTGACTGGTGCAAGGAAATATTCTCAGTTGCTCCATTTGTGGCTTTAAATTCTATTTTTATGCTAAATGAGCGACATTGGACTGAGGTATTGTTTGGACCTTTTATCTGCCACGACCACCATGCCTGTCCGTGGGATTATCTCTGGCTGGCAGCAGGCTGCTAATTGAGTTGAGACACACAGACTGTGAAACACGGTGGGCCATGCAGCACAGCAAAGCAGGAGCAGCAGAGAGCCAAACCACATTACCCAGCAGTCCCAGCTGCAGTAACTGCAAATCAGATAGTTTCAGAAATGCTTCTACCAGGACATTCTCCAAAGGACATTAACAAATTTGTGTGAAGCCACTTGAAATGAAATGTCAAGATCCATACATCGGTTTCTGCGAAATTTTGTGAAATAAAAGCGTAGGACATTTGAAAGTCAGCCTGTAATTCAGCAGTCAAGTGCCCAACCTTCTGCAAACCCTGCAGAGAAGTGAATTTACAGTATATAAAGAGCCTAAGGCAAGATCATTAATCGTCCATGCCAATGCTTAAACATCCTGAGTGGGAATTTCCAGGAAGGTACTTTTCAAAACGTCACCAACACTGTTCAAGGAGTTCAGTTCCAAACACGACAAAAGCCTGAGGATACCCAAGAATTAAGTTCTCTGACACAGACATGCACTGACCTCCCCACAAACTCTTCCAGTTTCTTTAGGAAGGAGGAGAGGAATGAGTTATGTTCTCTGAACTAATTTTTAGGAGTTCCAAATAATACTGGGAGAAATTTCTGAACCCACTGTCATGCATTTTGTCTTGACTGAACACACTGTTGTGGCATTTTCTACCTCCCCATTTGAAATCAGTAACTATTGAAAGATTGTAGGGGAGAGAAAAAAAACAAACAAGAAAAAAAATCCCAGTCAAACAGCCTGCCCAGCCGAGCAAATTCCCTTTTCTCACAGGCACTTATATCAAATATATCAGGTCCTCAATAGGTGACACAGCTGAAAGTGAAGCACTGTCCAGAAGTAGCCTCTGCAGAGTTTCTAGGTAAGGAAGTGGAAGATTAGTTCAGTGGCTGACCAGGTTCTCACAGTGAACTGAACAGAGAATCTTCACCCTTTGCCCAAGACTTGGACACATTTGGTAGTTTAGATTTGTTTTTTTTTTTTCCTATTTTTGAGTCTACGTTACAAAATAACACACTTTTTTGAAACAATGCAAATACTTCCGACCTAATCCAGCACTTTCAAGTGAAAACCCAATTTCCAGTTTAGCCTGTATCTTCTTCACCTGTGCCATCTCAAACTCCATCACACACTCACCTTCCTGTGTGAACAGGAGCAATGATCTCAGCTTTCACATGAACTGGGACATTCAGAACAGCTGCACTGTGCCATTCCCAATGGACTCTTGTGCACGGCCAAGGCTTTGGAGCTGTGTACGGGAGAGGTGCCCGGCTGCACAAGACCCGCACCCACAGCAGCACTGCCACTTCACACCAGGTCCAGGGAACTCATTAGTGGGTTTTCTAGTGTGGGCAATGAAGGGTGTCCTGACAATGCAGCTCCATTCCCTCAGAATGAGTGGAAACTCTGGATTACAGAAGATAAATATCATCACTTTAAAAGGCCCTTCCTGAATTCTCTGCCCTGAACTCCACGGAGAGCTCTATCATTCTGCACCTGAGGTGGCCACAGCTCTGGCTCTGACACGGGGCACTTGACCCAGGGCTTTTCCAGATAAAAGCATGAAGTATTACAGAATGGGAGAGAGATCTTTTCCACACAGCGTTTAATCACTGCTTGCACTGGAGAAAATCACTCCAAGAGCTCAGACCCTCGCTCTGAACTCTCCAGCTGTTTTAGGGTTGTTTTGTTTGGAGGATTTTATTGACTTTTCCTGATTTTTACGTAAGAGAAGAGAGCAGAGTCATCACTGCATCTGTCTATGTGACAGCGCTACACATCAGTTCTCCTTAACAAACTGGTCTGTGGCCTACAACCCATTCACAAACCCAAACAAGCTCACACCAGCCAGCTGGGAAAGGATTCCTCACTGTGCAGAATGCAGCACAGATGAGCTGCTCTCACTTCATTCACCAGGAGCAAAGAAGAGGAGGAGAAAGGATTTGTGCTAACAGATGCAGGGGCCAAACTCCTGTTAAGAGTGGTGGTGTGGAGGGATGTGTTTTCTTGGGATACACAGATTAACGCAGACAAAATCCTACATTAATAGAAAGATGAAACTTCCCCGCAAATTAAAGCAGATTTTTAGTCCAGTTTTACTTGATGCTGTTCCTATAAATGTTTTTTTAAATCAGACTCTTAATTTTAACTTTGTGCTCCACAGACAAGCAGGCTGATAAGATCAGTCAGGCAACAAGGTTCCACAGCTCTGGCTCACTGTCAGTTCCACACAAAATGGCATTCGCTGGAGGCCAGGGAAAGCCCTGCGTGCTGAATGCAGAATATTCTTGACCATCTCCTTCTACAAAAGAACTGTGGATGCCTCAGAGGCTTTAAATTATCTCATGTATCACATGAAAACAACAATTTAAAAACATATCAAAATAGGGGCCTTAGTCAGAATCTCCCCCCAGGAGATGGGCTTTTATCAGATAATGATGGGCATTCTGGTGCAACTTCACTCTCAGGCTGCTTCTCCACGAGGGAGCAGAAGTCCCACAGTTCTGTTAGGTATTTGCCAGCTCTGTACGGATACTGAGGAACACCCTTGGTGTCTCATCGCGCGCTACCTGCACGTCATTCAAACCCTCGTTCTCTGCCTTTTTGGAGGAGATGGCTCTGCAAGGATTGACATCCCTGGTCGTACCCCCGTCGATACACAGAAATTGTACCAGTGCATCTTTCCTTGTGGTTTTTTACCGTGCTATATAGTAGCTTTACTTGGATTCTTTCCTTAGTCTCACTCGCTAGCCTCACTGGTTTAGTCACCTATTTGGAGGAGTTAATAATGAGAACTGAACAACTTCTTGCTGGCAAAACTCAAACAGGCCTTGAGATGATTCGTTAGGCCTGAGCAGCCCTGATAACAGCCATGCAAGATGTCAAGATAAGTGCAGAAGAGGATGATAAACACCTGGGAACTAATTTAAACGGACCTTCTTGAAGCATCCCAGGATGGATGGAGGAGCCAAAGGGTGGATGAGCTAGCCATGACCATATATGGGCACAGGAAACCCAGAGTTCAGCCAATGAACAGCGTGAGGAAGAGCATGCACAACCACCCGAGGTGGAAAAGACCCTAACCCTAATTTTATTACGCATGCTCCGACTATGTAAATTAATTCCAACCTGAGCAGCATGGTCTCCTAGTCACACCTTCCCCACCCGGAGAAATGCTCACTGCCATGCCCTTTCTCACAGCAGAGGAATGAAGCCACTCTCTGTAACTCAGCTGCACACTGATCAAACCACTGCCACAAGACTTATGCCCTTTAATAGCTTCCTCTCAAAACATATTTGAGGGCTTCTCATCAATCATAGTTCTATATGAACACTGAGAAGACCATTTTAACAATTTATTGGGAAAAGAGGGACAGCAAGCAGATTTCAACCCTAAAACATCGCCTGCTACTCTGATGGTTTGACACATGACAAAACAGGCGCTTGGATAGAAGGGTGAGGGGGACGATGAATTTCTTAGAGGCAAATCCCTTTAGAGCAGTGGTTTTTCAATGTCTCGTCTTTAAAGTAATGAGAACATATCAATAACTTCCAAGTGATTCAGGAAAGGTGCTTAGAGAGGCTGCGTTGTGTGGAGTTTCCAGAGGACCTGCACCTCCACGGCCAGAAGCACTGAAGGGTCTGCAGCTCTCAGGTGCTAACGCAGCCGCTCAGGCTAACCCAGGACTCAGTGCAGCTGACTTACGTGTGCTCCTTTTTCACCTCCAGTTTATAGTCATTAGTAAATTATGAGTTGTGCTAGCATGGCTAATGAATCACGTTCTCCTTGAAGGTGAACTTTGGATAAGCTCTATAGAGGTCATTTTATCCTCGGAATTCTGGGTTACACAACCCAACAATAAAACCAGCACATGGTGTTGGTACCTGTGTAAATGAAATGCTGTTTGGAAGTACTTCTGCTGCTTTGTATTACCACAAGCGATTAATCAGCATTCCACATTCAGAACGCTCATCTGTAAGCATGTGATATTTCATCTGAGGTCTGAAGTCTTTGGAGGAGGTTATCAGCTTTTTCCAGACCTGCCCAATTTTATTCCTGAAGTGTTTCACCAGCATCTGCAACAATGCTTCCCAACACAACGTATGATGGCCCTTTTGCTCAAGTGATTGCATTATCCCTGTTTAACCTGACAGTTTCAAACAAAGACAATTTTATCAAACCTTCAGAAAAAATGGCAATACGGAAGGGAAAATTTTTATTAGTTTTTCTCTGAAGAAAGAGCTCTGTTTAGTAATTTGAAACGGCACAGAATCCAGCATACGTAAGTACATTTAGAAAAATAAAACCCAATTTGCAGTAATGAGAAGTTCTGCATGCAGGATACAATCTAACAAAGCAGTGAAGTCTGTGCTAAGCAGCTCTGCTGGGACTCACATGTTTGGATCCTCAAAGAACACGAATCTTTAGTTCCCTCCTAAAAGGAGCAGCTGGTTTTACTGAAGGAAAGTCTTCTGTAACAGAGGAGCGTTGGGCACAGCGGGACCCACCTGTGACATAAGTTCCCTATTCTTATTCAACAACCATGGGAACAGGAATTCCTATTCCTAAGTGAAGCTTTTCTAGTTTCTTTTGTTGTGGCATCGATGCAGTGAGTGGCTGGAACCTCAGTGTAACAATGAATCTGTAAGAGTGGAGAGGTAAATCCACTTTTGGTAGAGGGTGACAGACCTGAGCAGCCAGCCCGTGAGGCTGTGAGCTGAGGTGCCCCCTGAGCCCCACTGTGCTGGCTGTGGCAGGGGGACAGCAGGTACCTGCCTCATCTGTATGCACACAGACACGTGGGTGCCTGAATGGAAATTCTTAATCAGGAGTTGTGTCTCATCTAATGTAGGTGAACCAAAGCAGGGAGCCAGGAGCAGAAAGCAAGTACACTGGGGCTGTGCTCACAGTGGGCAGTGCCTCGGTCCCAAACACTGGGATGATGGGGAAGATTTACACAGCTTTTCCCTTTTCATGGAAAACTGAAGACTGCTGCAGAGGGATGAATGTCAGGTCTGGGCTTTTTATAGTGGCCTCCCAGACAACTGTGATGGTTGACACAGGCATCTAAAGTGTGTGGAGACTCATATTTTTCTCCCTCCACATCCCACAGTGACATTCCAGGGATGGGGTGGTATGCTTGTCCTGTGACTACAGAACATGTTAGTGAGTACTATGCAGTAACTCTTTCCTGGGTGAAATGTATACTGAATGAATCTCTCCAGCATCTCAATGATCTGATTACTTATGGACATGAGCCTTGGCTATCTATAGCATGGCCTGTCCATATCTATTTGGTATAGCATGGTCTGAAGTTGTCATCAACACTGAATAATTATACAGGCCATGGGCTCTGATGTTCCAGTCATGTTACAATGACTTCTGAGTAACCTTGATCAAGATGCTCACAACCAGCAGTACAGTTTTCCATTGCCTACCAGCAACAGTAACCCTACAAAGGTTCAGAGGTCTGGTCTAGACTCGAAGCAGCCCACAGGGGTTTTAAACAGGTAATTAAGGAGCAGGACAAGATTGCTTCTCCAACAGAGAGAGCAGTTGTCCAATGAGAACATTGCCAGTGGTTTCAATGAGCGCTGGAACCCAGCCTTACCCTTTAGCCAATTAAGATTTCTGCCTGCATTTTGGTTCAATAAAAATTTGGGCAGGTGCATGTGAAGTACAGGCTGGGATTCACCTCAACTTGCTGCAGACATTGACAGTGCAAATGTCTGCATCTCGGCGTGCTTTAGAGCACTGGGAAAACTGAGGACCTTAAAAGCATGATTCATCTGCTCTATTTTAGGTACCCACTTTAGGAGGAGATGAACTATGTATTAGGAGTGCCTACTTCTCCAACTAGAAAAAGAGCCCCAGGTGACTAGGTCAGATGAATCTCACTCACATTGTCAGATATCAAGCCATGAATCAAAACCAACATTCTCTCACAATGTTGGGAATGATAAAAAGGAAGTAAGAGGGAAGACAGTTTTCCACTGAGCCCAGAGCACAAATGTCTAAATACAACCTTTAACAAAAGGAAAAAAAAAGTTTTCTTAGCCGTGTCTTACCACAGTAACCACACATAACATCTTTGACACTCAAATATTTGCCAACCTGCGTATTGAAAAAACATGAGATGAAGTACAAATTAATAATAGGTTCTTAAAAATACCTCCCCACCACCTTTTTTACCCTTGAGGGTGCCTATGTTCTAGTGTTTTTCTGCAGACAACTATTAAAGTAAAGCTTAGTTTCTCCTAAGAAGGTAATATTATAGTTAGACAAAAGTTGAAGAAATCAAGTATTATAATCCCACCCAGTAAAATTATCAGACCTGGCAACTCTTAGTTTTCATGTTATCTGAATTCTGTGCTAAGTCTGATGATGAATTACTGACAAGACCAAATCTGAAAGGGTTTCATGGTGAATACCTGAGGTCAAATTCCTAGCACTATTTCAGTCATTGTGACATCATTTTTAAAAAGCATGTTTACACTCAGCTTCCTTGTAAGGTTATTAGATCTATCTCAAGGTGCCCACCTCAAGTGTACCCCGAACAGTCGTAATGTGGCTGTGGATGTTGTTTATCTAACGTGAATGATTCAACGTGCCCGCGATAGAAAGCATGTAATTAAGCTCTGGACACACCACTATTGGAGTTATGGGGTAGGCTAAGAAATATCACAGAGTCACTCAGATTGGAAAAGACCCTTGGGATCATCATGTCCAACCATTAGCCCTACTCTACAAGTTCACCCCTAGACCATGGGGTGAATATTTCAACCTTTAGACTCTGGAGGGAACCAGTGCTTCTTCCTCCAGCATGGACCACTGTGTTCTTTCCTTCACAGGTCAGAAGGACATAAAAGCATGTGAAATCTTTCAAACCTAAGTATTTTTTTCCATGAATCTTGAATCATTCTCCTTATATAAGACATGCCACACTATGCACAAAAGCAGGAGCAGCTTTTCCCTTGGACCTGGATAACAAAGTTAACAGTGCAGTGGTCATCTTGGACATTCAGTTGCATCTTTCTATATTGCCCCAGTGCTTAAACTCATGCTGCTTTTATTTTATCTTTCTTTGTGGAAATTCTTGTTGCTGGAGGATACTGTCAAATATATAATTTCTTTCTCAGTTCCTCAAAATTTCTTTTGTGTTTTTTTTGGGTTTTTTTTTTATATAGAATTGTTAAGGTTGGAAGAGACCTCCAAGATCATCAAGTCTGACCTTCTACCCAATACCTCCATGACCAGTAGACCATGCTCCAAAGCACCACATCCACCTGTTGTTTGAACACCTCCAGGGACAGTGACTCCACCACCTACCTCCCAGGGCACCCTGTTCCAAGGCTTAGCTACTCTCTCAGTAAAGAAATTCTCAATATCTAATCTGAACTTGCCCTGGAACAACTTGTGGCCATTTTTTGGTTTGTTTTGTTTTTTGGGTTTGTTTGAAGGTTTTTTGTTGTCGTTGTTTGTTTAGGGTTTTTTTGTTGTTTGTGGTCTTCTGTTTCTTTCTTTTTGTTTTATTTCCAGCACAGCTTTTACTAGTTCCCTAGTTTACAGAGCGAGGAGTAAATTGCACGTGTCGGTCTATCCATGGTTTATTACAGCATTAATCTTTCCCATATCACCTCAAAAGCAGGGTTTATATTGCAGGCATCAGATCCAGCGATGACTTCATAGCCTGATTTTGTTAACAATCCCTGTCAGTTGATGTCCCACAGACCCAAGCTTCATGAGACAGATGATGAAAGAAGAAACAAGGAGCAAGAGCTAAAACTAGACTGAATTCAGGAGTCAAGTCCTATGCTTTCAGAGTTAACCTGATTCCATTATCGTTGTAGCCTGGTTAAATCTAGCTCAGGTATTTCCACAGACCACTGAAACCTGTTCCTTAGTCTTATTTTTTATTTCTTCAATGCAGTGCATATACAAAGGCAACCACTTAAGGCAAGTAATGACAGCTTGAACAGAAGTGTCATAAAATCCAGAAAGTGTCTGATGCACAGGATGACACACTTTGTGTGTCTTACTTCCACAGCCTGAGTAAAGCCAAGTAGCACTGGCATCGGGAAGGGACATCTTCACATCACTCTGGCATCGAGTATTGGCTTAGGCCTAGATAGTTTCTCTTCCTTTCCCGGGAACATAAGGCATTGTCCATTTCTTATGCTTTTCTAGGAATTATTTTTGTTACAGCGGGAAATAATTACAGTCTCGCTCTTCCTCATGTACATTCCAGTTGAGATGTTTGGTCTTAAGGCTTTTTTTTTTAAATGCTTCAGGCTCATCATGAGAGTTGGCTTTGTAATAGTTCTGCTGAACTCAGTAAGTAAGCAGATAGGCTCTGGTATCACCTGAAGGGAACAATTGCCTGCATCTGCATGTGACTGAAGCCACTGGGGCCTTTTTCAATGACACAGAGGACTCCATAATCCTCCAGCAAGGAGGTGCAGGAGGGCTTGTAACCAGCACCATGCAGCAGAGAATGAACCTTGAAAGGAACCTAGAAAGATGTGTATCAGCCTTCTTACCCCACCTTTCCTCACTTCCTACACTTTCACTGACCCAGCTCTTCTCCTTGGTTCCCAGAACAGGGGTAAGAAGCTGTGAGAGCACAGGGTACCAAGCAAAAAGTACAAATGGAAGGAAGCAGACGTCAGTAGCTTCATTTCACCCCGTCAGGATTAAAATACCTTCTGATGAATAAGAACATGTCTCCGTGTGAACTAAAAATACTACAGGAAATTAAATAGGGCTGTGAAGATGTTAAATCTGGAAAGTATATTCAATCATTGTAACATCTTTTACGGCAGTTTTAGTTCTGATTTAAGCTCAAAACCTCAAAGTAAACTTAACTTTGGAGACCTTACAACATCTCCAGAGTGTATGTTGGTTGCTATATATATATATAGACTGTGTTACATGAGTGTTCTTCTCACTTTATATGCAGCTAGTCAGTAGGTAGCATGCCAGTGGGTAGTACTCCAGAATACATCTGTTTGGTTGGCATCTCAGCATCATGAAGTCAGGAAGGTTTATTTTAGTAGCTTTAACAGCATGAATTGTTCGCAGGGCTTAGATATGAGCAACCAGAAATTACTTAATTTTTTAACATGAATACCCAGGTACTTACAGGCAGGTTTGTACACGGGAGTGACCATGTGCATGTGTATCTGAATTTATTTTCTGGCAACTAAATATCCTACAGACGTTGGTTTGCTGCTTCTAGGAGAGCTGGAAAATCTGAACTAGCTTGATCATCACCCCTATGCTAGAGAGGATTTCCCAAAATGCTTGAAGAAATCTGACGAATCAAATTATTCACTGCTTTTCTGAAGAGTTTCTACTCTTCAACCAAAAAAAAAAAAAAAAAAAAAAGATACAATAGAGAGACAAAAAGAACATCTGTGCTTCGGGGAATGAAGCCTAGAAAGAAACATTTGGGAAACTTAAGGAAGAGTATGAAAGGAAAGCAAGAGCTTGATCTTAAGCTTACAGAAATTACTGGCAAAACTCTCAGTAACTTTAATAGTGAAAGATCAGAGCTCAAAGCATGAGCCCAGGAGAGGAAGAGAAGAAACAGGTCTGTGATGAAAGACGGTAGGCGCAGAGAAATGGTGACAGTCGGACAGCAAAGCCCACAGCCAAACACTTTCATGTAAAAAGCTCCATGCTTCAATGACCTACGCACTTCTGATGTCTGGTAATTTCCCTCTTCGGGGAAGATGGTCCCAAATATACTGTCACTGTGCATTGAACTCATGATGGTCAAAGTGGCTGGTTATTTTTCTTTGATGTTTCATCTTTTTTTTGTGGTTTTTTTTTTTTTCCTTCTTCAGTCTGCCTGTTGTCAGCTCAAGAATGTTTACCCCACCAGTTCTGAGTACCTATGTCTCTGGTGAATGAGCAATTTAAAGGGAGACCTTACAACTGTAAAGAAAACCTTTACATTGCAATAGGTTGGAATAGATAGCAAATTGAGGTGCCCTTCAGCTAATGCTGTAGTTTTATGTGCTTTCCAACAGACAGATATGCACAGAACAGGAGAAACCTCCCAGAACAGTGGAAGACTTGGAAGCAGAGAGGATTTAGTTAAGGTTTTATTAGGATAAAGAATTAGTTTTGAATTTTACAGTGGCAGTTTTGAAGGCCTGGGGCTTTAATCCTGCAAAGACTTGACTGTGCAATCTGTGATGGATGTTACACCACCGTACATCATTCCCTATTCACAACACAATCCTTTTCCGATTGAGATTTTTGAAAACTTAAAAAAAATAAAGGATATGATTCACCTCCCATTGATCATCTGAACTGCGCTAGGCTGCAGAGCTTGTTAGGATGTAATCCTTCGGGGGAGTTAAATTTTAACAGACTGCTGGAGTTATTTTTGGTTTGTCATGTGCAAACTGACTGTAATCTCACTGGTACCCACTGAGAAGGCAGAAAGGATGATGGCTGTGCTACAGCTGGTGGGGAAAGGTTATTCTTAAGTTCTGATCTGACAAATGAGCTATCAGCCATCATGAATGGTAAGATTCCTTCTCCCACTCAGCCAGCGACAAGCAGACTTTCAAACATACTGTCTTAAGAAAGCATAATTACAAAGCCATTTCAGAGTCAAGGTTAGAAACCTCAGATGCTTCATTGCCTCTTGGTAGGAGAACATGAAATTTCATTCCTCTCCTCTCTGCCATCATTAACTTATTTCTTTTAAAAAATATCTGCAGTTGTTTTTCTAGGAGGCAACTGACAGTTAAAGACAAGGAAGAATGTTTTACCTTAAACTGGAGGAAGGAAAGTGTTAGGAAAATAGGTTTGTGGATATTTTTAGCTAAATAAAGCTCTGGATCAAACTGGCTGGCAACAGAATGGAGGTCTTTAAGAATGACCTTAAGAATGGTCACTTAAGAATGAGCAAGGCCACTGGGTGCTGAAAAAAGCTACTCTCAGCTGGAAAAGACTTTAATTTAGAATGCAGAGATTCAATTAACAAGAAAAGTGGGGACCATTTAATGGGTTCGGGGGATGGCACACCACCGCAAACTAACAGTCAGGTTCTCCATCAGTATCACCACTGATTTGCAACTGTGTCTGCTTTCAAAGCTAAACCAGTCTGAGGGAAAAATAAATGACAAATTATTTGCTAAGCAAATCCTTTCATTCACCCTCAAGGAAATATTAAAAAGAAATATGTAAGAGGATTGTTCAATCTAATTATACAATGTGAGCAAATCTCTGAATAACAGCTGCAGCATGAAGAGGGCATTAATGTTAACTCTTCAGCATGGGCATCAATGTCTGATGATTATCACTCATTAGAACCACTTTGTTGCACATACAAAAACCCTGTTGCTAAGGGGACCTGAAAACTATTTAAAGCCAGAAAAGTGGCAGGCAGCTTCATGCACACTCAGTGTTACGGTGTCTCTGTAATCCTATTGACTTTAATGCACAGTTACAGTGAGAGGTGTCACCTAAGTTGAGTGAGATCTCTACCATCTTACATGTAATGATGTAAGAAAGGAAGAACAGAACAGAACAGAAGAGTGAGGTATGGCCAGCCCACATGGCTACATTCAAAATGAGCCACTGGTTTCTATATAGCCTGGTGTCAAAATGAAACAAGTCCATTTATTCTACGTGTCCATGTTCAAACTTCTTAAAACCCTACTGCTGCTGAAGACCTACCAAACCTCTGTATGGTCATGCCCTGATGCTTTCCACAGCCTGACAAATATTAGACAGAAGGTTTGTTAACCTGCCCAACATTATAAATTTGCCTGCTGCTGACAAAAGGCAAAAAATCTAAAGGAGGAACTGAAACTGTAGGCAAGTATCACCCCACACAAATACATGCCAGAAGCTTTACAGTTACACTTTCCTGTCTTACGAGATATTGTCAACACAATTCAAGACAAGAAACTTCAAAGAATCTCCCTGACTCTAATCACATTTCTTTTCAATGTCATATTTTTTTACTTTCTGGTATCAGTCTGATGTCTGTCTGTAAGCATTCGTAAAGCACTAGGTTTCAGTAATTTCTTTTTGCAGACAGCGAGCTGACACTTAACCTCACGGAGAGCCTCTCAGCGCAGTATCACAGCTCACTTGTGATTCACGTTATTTTGGAACACTCCACAGAGGCAGGATCCAAAACAGCAGAGGGGAGCAACATTTGTGTTTCCCTTAAGGTGAACGCTTCTGTCTGAATCTTGTTAATACTAAACCCAGAAATTAATTCCAATATCTTCGTCATTCTCCTGGGTGAGACCAGGCCATACCTAATAACGCTGCTTTCCCTGAGTTACGCAGGTAATCCCAGCATGCAGCACAAATCCAGGGCTCAGCTGAAAGACAGACTTCAGGAAGTACAAACTTACACAGGCTACAGGGCCAGCATCTCCTGGCAATTTCAAGGAGCAACTGTGGTAACAAAACTTTGTTTGACAAAGTTAACAAAAACACCTTGTTGAGACAGTGCTGAAGTGTGAGGGTGGTACTCAAAATTAATGAAAAAAAGGATGCATGTTCAGTGTTCTTAACACACAGCGTCTTGGCAATTTCCTTTGCAGGACATGCTGTTTAACCTGGAGCCAGGTTACAGTCTTGGAATGTGAATTACATTGCACTAATCCTACCCATACCAAACAAACACAGATGCTTTTGCAGAGTAACTGGGCTCTTTATACAGCCTAAATTGAAACCATCCATTGCTTCCCAGCGCTTATCACCTCAGTGTCTGATTACAGCCGAAAGCAGGAACTGAGTAGGAGATGAATGTTATCTGGTGACAAACAACTGTGGTAGATTTTCTAATGGTGCAGATAATAACTCATTAATCACAAATGAAAGCCTGCAACAACACAGCCACTGGCTCACAGCGTAAAGAGATGGACCTGTGGTGAGGGCAAGGATCCCTCTCCCTCCCTGCACCCTTCCCAAATGTCACACGACCCAACTGGTATCTGCCACCAAAGCCCATTTTGATGACCCCAGGTGCTGTCAACAGACCTGTCCCACTTCCAGGAGCATTTATCTTCCTAAGGAACAAGGTAAAAATTATCTCTGGTACATGAAACATGGCACGTCAAACTAGGCAGGGAGCTCTGTTTGGGCAAAAATCCTTTTCCTCAGTGCTGTGAACTTCCAGGATCTGGGAATGGAAAAGGGGGCACTGGCAAAAATCTCACAGGTAATATCATCACAAGGAAAAACAAGTTACTTTTGGTTATCCAGGACCATGTCAAAGACAGCCACCCCTGGATGCCATCATGTTTCGAGTCTTTCCTCCCACCACCCCACTGAAGCAAGCGATTTTGACACTCTGAATTCAGAGGTAAAGGAACTTCGTGCAGCGCACAGTGGCTGCTGTGACCTTAGTGAAGGAATCTGAACAATTTCTGTCTCCCAAGGGCTGTGTCTTGCTCCCCATCCTCTTCTCTATGACAGCCTGGGAACTGCTCACCTCAGTTCCCAAGTCCCCGTGAGTCTCAGTCCCTAGCAGAGCTTTTGCCACAGCAAGGCCAGGTAGACTTTGCAAGGCAATAACCCACATTTTTAATCCTGTCCCTCTGCACTGCTTTTCTCTTCCTTGGCAATTCTTCATTACTTGCTGTGTGTTTCTCTAGCAGTCTCTTAGCCTACATCTGCTGGTCAGCTTCTCTAAATCCCTTTAGCCGCAGCTTTGTCCATAAGCTGCAGAGCATAAAACATTACATCTCATCACAGCCACAGCCCAGAAGTGATGACAGTCCTGGAGAGCATCTCAGGCTGTAAACCTGTATCTAGTATTTAGAACTCATTTTATGTTATCTTTACACTGCAGACCAAGCAGTAATTTTAATACATGAGCAAACACACAGATTCAACACACCGAAGGAGAAAACATTCTCCTGGGATACACACAAAAGACAATTTAGTG
>JANVCC010000209.1:928685-1068481 GCA_025345505.1 Todiramphus chloris collaris
TCTGCAGCCTTGGACAGACCAAGATTCAGACCCTGTCATGTGCAACTTTTCTCCCTCTTCGGGTTACGGGGTTTTATCGACTTTCAGTGGCTAGATGAACAGGCTGAGTGTCTGTATATCTCATTTCAAGATAAATCCAAGAATATATAGTGAGTAAAGGTCTAATGCATTAATAAATAATGGCTGTGCAGGGGAATGCAGGAATTCAACACCTTTTGCAAGTGCTTGCAAGGTTAAAAGAAGTGCCACCAGGCACACGATGAGCCGCTCAGTCTGCCAGCCTGGAGGACCAAGGGCACAGCACAGCTTTGAAGAAACCTCTGGTGTTCCCCTGGGACAGAAAGTCATTCTTGTGAATACAATTCATGTGAATTCAATTCACAAAATTCATGTGAATACAATTCTATGGCTGAAACAGGGGATTTAAATGTGTTTTCAATGCCCTGTGTTCCTCTCAGGGAGGCACCAGAAGTGTGTTAATGGTAAAGACAGAAGGAGCCAAGTAAATGTCAAAATGAAATCCTCCCAAGCTGTCACCAGCAGTGATGGGCAGGCTCCAAGAGGCACTACAGCTGGGCCTGGCCTGGCTCCTTCAGGCAGCACATGGCCATACGTGGCAAAACCAAGAGTCCCCAAACCAGAAAACCCAAAATACACTTGCAACTGTGCTCAAAATCGATTCCTAAAACTGCAAAGGCCAAGAGCTTTTAAATGAGTTCATTTCCCGGTCTCCCCTCTACTTCATCTTTCTGCCATCTGCTGCTGCCCTGCTCACTGCAGGGAGAGTTCAGTTCCCTGGAGCCTCACCAGCTGACTGATGTGCTGCCCCTGCCCGACACAGACACTCATGCTGGAAGACTTCTTTTATCTGTGTTAGTATCTTTCTGGACTTAATGACCTCTTGCCTAGCTGAGTGCCGAGAAGGTATCTGATCCTTGATGAACAATTAGTGTTGTTCACACTCTCCTGGACACTCTCAGGGTTGTGTCTTTGTGTTCTTCACCTTAAAAAAAGAGTTTATTTCAAAGTTGTATCTGTAACCCAATTACACCCCATGTCAGAGCAGAACAAAAGCAAATGTGGTTTTGGCTTCAAGCCTGCCAGCATCATTCAGTGCTTTGTTGATTTTATTTCCCCTAAGTCAGCAGTATTTAAATTTATCTGTAAATTATTCCTGGTAGTTTATTCATATCTTAACAGCTGGATGGTGGCATTGTGCCCTGCAGTGTATCAGCACAGGATGCGCACGTGGAACCACTGTGCACAGAGATCTCTACTCATTTATGGCTGACTCGGGCAGGATTTATTCTGGGAGCGCGTGTAGAGTGGAGGATGTGTTCCCACTGCCCATCTGACAGCGGGAGGAAAGCACCACTGCCTACTGTAGACATGGGACAGCAACAAACTCCACTTACAGCGAGAAAAAAACCTGGTAGATGAAGGATATTTTCATATAGCCAAAATTCAGACCAGGAGTCCCAGTGAGGCTGAAGCCAAAGCAATCAGTGTATCATTGTGTAGCGGTGCCAACTATCAGCTGCCCATGGTAACAAGCCATCCACTCATCTGATGCCCTCTACACCTGTGAAATAGAACACATCAGCTTAGAGCACAAACTTTGGAGCCATAGAACCATCAACGATTTCAGCCATGGTTTTAGTTTTAGTAATAGCTTTGGCTAGCCTCTTAATTACAGTAATGATCTTTATTGTGCTGCTTTTCGGGCAGTGACTTTAGTGTCAGTCTCCGGGGTAATGTCTCAGCAGATCCATTTGTAATTGCTCATCATCTAGGGAAGCAGCACAGTGACAAGCATTCTCCAGCTAGATCAGTGAAGAGTATTTCAAATTTTTATCATGTACATGTATAGACCTTCCCCGTAGCCACTAAGGCAACTGTCAGTGAAGGATTTTCTGTCCTTAGTTCTGCTACAGATGCACTTCCTTAGCATCAGTTTACTGATCTGTGCAATGGAAACCACATTTTATCCACATTTCAGACCAATGAAATGTTTGTAATTTCAGCAACTTTGGAGAAAATCAAGAAACGTTAAAATATTGTTGTTTTTACTAATACAGGGTATCTCCAGAAATAAAACCCCTAACACCTCTCCCTAACTGGAAGGGCCTTGACAACAGAGAAACTCCCCTGAAGAAGTTGCTGGAAATGCAGCAAAGGAGCCCAGCAGTGCCCATTCCCCTTTCATACTGAACTCACACGCTGTGGAAAATCTTTTTCCACATCCGTCAGCCCAGAGGACTCCTCTCCTCACACCTGTAGAAGCTCTCTGGGATGTTCCCAGCACCTGAGCATATGGACTGAGAGTCTGTTTGTGATTCAGCTCTTGAGGCACCGTGCAGAGACAAGGGGCTGTGAGACTGGGCTACAGCACCAGCTGTAGCAGATGTTGTTCAGGCAGCTCCCTGGCTGCCTGTTCTTGAGTCCGTTCAGCAGCAGCAGCAGCAGAACACTAACTCCTGGGTTCCACTTTCCAGCTCCCATTCTGACTCACTGCCTGACCCCGGACAAGTCAGTTAACCTCTGGTTGCCATTCCATGCCTGACTGTTAACCCGATGCGGCACTTGCCCTCCCTTTCTGGGTATTGCAAGGCGTTGGTAATTTGTACTTGTCAACTGCTTTGGGATCCTTAGATGGAATGTGCAAAAGGATCATTATTAATATTTATGAGAAAGTAAAACCTATAACAATGTGCTCAAGTTGAGTGCAGCCACATGCCCTTTGCTGGGCAGCTGTACAGTGTTAGGCCATTGGGCTTCTTCCTCTTCACTTTAGAGATGAGCATGATTGCAACAGCATCCTTGAATGGCTATGTCATTTAACAAGGACTATACTTAGCATTAGTTGTATGTTTCACCAAAAAAAAAAGCGACCTTAATGCCCACAGTACCCCAAATGTTACCCAAATTGTTTCACGCTACATCTTGCAGAGGCACCTGGAGACCCTGAACCTCAAGCCTTCCTCTCTCAGGTCATGTACATCCATAAACACCCACAAAAGTGATGTATTCTGTCATGAGAGAACATCCTAATGAGGTACCTGCAGTTTGGCTCCATATGGGTAGGTGTCCATTGATGTAACAGGGTTTTATCTGCCCCATGGCCCCTCAGTGAGCATCCTCTGTCACACGATGAAAACTTACAGTTACAAAATGTAATTTTGCAGCAATTGTCATGTCTCCCAATACATAAAGTTACTCCTGTCACTTGATAGAACATTTGATCGAATTTATGTCACAGGGGACATCAGACCTGAGGGAGACTGACGCCTTGGCTTCCAGTCACAATGCCTGATGGCTCTTGGGAATGACATCAGGGAATGCCTTGCTAGGACAATCCGTATGGTCTGTGGCTCCCTCCTAGCACACAGACCCTTGAAAAACATGACCATGATGGTCTGTCTCCATCTCTTCTACAGAACTCCTCTGCACTATATAATCCCCTAGCTTCTCTCTTACCCTTTACAGCAAGTCTTTCCTTCTTTTGTCTGAAATGCCATTAATCTAATTTTTATCGTGTTAAACAGAGTTCATTTTTCAGAAGACTTTGTACAGAATTCAGTCCTGCTTAATGACTGACTGCATGGTCTGCACTGAGTTACCCTAGAGGGCTAATTGATGTAAATGATGATCCCAGCTTTATAGAGCAAATTTCTGCATGACTGCAGGAGAGCCACGTCTCCTCTAGAGTCCAATTTGGTAACTGAAACCAACAGAAACAAGACAGGGATTTCTTTCAACAAATCAGCCGATAAGGAGAGAGAGCTGTAAGTAAGAGTTGCTGGCCCAAGCCAGAGGGCAGAGAGATTCCCTCCTGTTGGTTTCAGGGAGCATCACCTGCCCCTCACAGTGGGTTCCAGCTGCTAGATACATGTCTTGTTTACAGCGACCAGGTATTTGACTCTGTAGCTCTTCTTAACACCTAGCCACCCTTCCTTAAATAAGGCAGGAGGAAAGAAGATGGCAGACATCAAAACCAGGCTCTTGTAGGTGGGAAAAAAATCCTGCGAATTCACTGGGCCGAGAGATGTCTCCACGTGCTTTTCATAGTCTGGTCACGTTCTCTAATTGCTCTGGTGATTTGTACTTAATCATGGCCATTTTCCTTTGCTGCCCATTCCCCTCCCCTGTCTGGCCCTGGGATGAAGTCACAGGCTAAATTTGTTATGGTGACAGTCAATGACATAGTTAAAGTCAGCGTTTTGGTCTGCCCACAACTAAAGAGGATCTGCATTTTTACTTCAGGGTAGAGAAGGGGAAAATATTAATTATTTTCAAGGCAACTAGCTCCTTTCCATCATGCTAGATGATAAAACATGCAGAAACAATCCAAAATTAAAGGGGAACACGAGGGTGAGAGACATTTCTGAGTGTAGGGTATAATGTGCTTTAGGGATTTGTAGAAAGCCATAGTCCATTCCCCCACTCCTCCTGGCACTCTCTTTCAATCTAATTAAGCATAAAGAAAATTACATGGAACTTCAGGATGATGTAATGCATCTCTGTAATGGAGCAGGGCATTGTCAAAGCGCATTCAGTGTAATGTTATGTATATTTGATGGAACAATTTCCACTATTAATATGCACTGAGGATTCCTAAAATTAACTGTAATTATTGAGGGAAAGGGCCTAGATATGACTGAGCACAGCTCAAAGAAAACATCTGTTCAGTGCTCGGTGTTGGGCAAAACCACAAGGATGCTGTTAGGCTGCATTAGTTAAGGGCAAGGTAACAAAATATGAAAGGAGGCAATTGAAAAAGAGAGATGAAATAATGAATGGCTTCAAATTAAAAATTAAAATTAATACAAATTCTGCTGCTGACCTCAAGAAATGTGAAAACTGCAGGGTATTCTCCCCCAGTTAACTGTCTCTATGAGACTAGAGAAATAGTAAAGCGAGACAAATCTTTATTTTTATCCCAGAAAACTTCCCAGAAAAGAGTGACTTACGGTAATAGGTAGGAAACTTATTTTATGGGCAAAGTGATATGTCACCATATAACTGTGCTGCAAATCTGAGCCCTGAAACCAAAAAACTCACACAAAGGAGCAGGGAGAGGGACTGCAGTATGGTCCATATATTACAAGGGGCCACACAGCAACACTTTTTGGTTCATTAACAGACCAGGTCGAAACGTGACACAGAAAAGCTTATTGTTCGTTTCCTGCAAGCTTGTAAAGTTCTTGATGATTTTGACTAATGTTTCAAAATTTGACAGCTCTAATGAATTGATTTTTCAAGGGAACAGATGCTAAAAATGTTCTAAAAAGCATGTATTTGACAAAGTCCTATTTTCTGTTACTGTTGCTATTATCTTTGTAGTATTAATTTCAACCATCTCATTAATAAACACTGGGTGCAGGGATTAGCTTTTATGTTATGACTGTGCTACACCCATGACCCTGCGTCCTTGATGGTGGCACCAATACAAAGAAAAGCAGGGAAGGATGCTGGTGAACTGGCTGCCATCTAGTCTGATATTTATTCTCTGCCCTGCACCAATCATGCCTTCTTTTCTGGTTTGGGAGGCAGGTCTGGTGGATCTCTCTGAATAACTGTGTCTTTTCAGGATTTCTGGAGACACAAATGTACAACAGGTCTAATGGGCTTGGGTCTCAGTACACAGCTTGTGACACCTGCCAATGGCTAAGGCATTCTGGAATGGCATGGATTAGCTCTGTCTTCTGCTTTATAAGGTGATTATGAAACAACTTTCCAGCAGAGTTTTGGGATGAACAGGTTACATTTTGCTAAGGAGCAGGACTCCTCATCAGCTGCGATCGGTCAGCAGCCAGGAAGAGTACCGTTTGCTCATTCTGGTGTCTTATTGTGAACCTTCTAATAGAGGGCTTGCCTTAAACATCTGTATTCCCAAACCACTGTGTCATTTTGGCACATTTCACTCCCCATACGTGCTTGTGTTTTGGAGCTCGATACATCAGATTGGCAGGTAGGGGTGGTGCCTACACACCTTTATGCTGAGAACGGACTTCTAACACATTCACTTCTCATCTGATCTCATTTACCCTATAGATCTATTCACGGAGTAAAACACAACTCATTATGACTAGATTTATCATGCCATAAAGTTTCAAAGCCATATGAAATCCTTCTGGCTGAGCAATTTCATGTAAGGCTACAGTAAGCCATTGTCACAACTCCTAGCACCCAACTGACCGCACCGGTTTAACTCTGTTCTCTCTTGGATGTCAGGGAGGTGCAGTGTTTTGTGGAAATGTAAAAGTAGCCTCTGAAGCTTTGCACGAAACTTGAACACAGAGGGAGCATTTTTCATCCTGGAGTAGCCAAACACCTGCCTTAACCTTGATGGTACTAGGATTTTTCAGTCTGACAGGTTATGGGATTAAAAGACCAGTGTGCAGTGAGGCAAATTACAGGAATATAAAACATCTGAGGGAAATCGATCCCTTGGGTCATTACAGCCCCATCACGGAACGTCGCATAGTCCTGTGCAAAAGCATGTCAGACTCAGCTCCACTGCTGTGTTTGCCTCTCCTCTGGTGCTTCTGAGGGGAAAGTGTCACAGAATCTCACTCCTCAACTAGTCGTAACCCTTCTTGTTTTCAGCCTAAAATATTCACGAGCAATATATTCACACTTGGTTCTGCCAACACTGTCCTGTCTACTTAATAACTGTGTTTGCTTCCCCAGTGATCACACGCTGATGTATTGGCAGACAGCATACACTTCTGCAGCCCCCACTTTGCTGAAGTTAAACAAGCTGAGTCAGTTTGTCTTTCCTCAGAAGAAAATAATCTGCTTGCTTCATTATCCTGTGGCCCACCTCTGCAAGTGACCTAGTCTGAACTTCTCTGCTCCAAATATGGATGGCCAAGAAAGAAAGAAAGAAAGAAAGAAAGAAAAACTCTTAATCCAGTCTTTTTTTGTTTTGATTCTGGGACAAAGAGCATGATGTTTTCCTACTGTGAAAGCCTTATTTTCTTTGGGGTTTGTTTCCATATTGAATATGATAACTTCCTTTATTACATATTTACATTGTTGTTTTTGGCTTGTACCCAAATAAACTTTGATCTTGGCCTCAGATCCCCTGCATTTCTTTCTTATTCTCTTTTTCTTTATACTTCTAGAAAACCTTTTGTGCTTGCTTTCAATTTCTTTCACACTGTTTAAATCAATCTGTTTTGCAATCAGAATACCTGGAAAGACCATGCTTTTCTTTCTCAATTCCTTTTTTTCCCTTATTATTAATTATTTATTTAACAGAGATAGTTCAATTTTTTTCTCTCCCTCTTTTTTTTTTTTTTTACTTTCTTGTGATTCTAGCTATCCAATTACAGCTTTGTCAAAAGAGAAGTAACATTTACACCACATTCAATTCACTCCAGTCCCCATGACTTTAGTAACACCAAGGCCCCTGGCCTTCAATAATGACTCCACTGGCTACAAAATAAAATATAAATCAGGCATTACCTGATTCTGCTGGTTCAGCAACAACTTGGTGAAGAAATATGTCAGTTCCACATGCAGGAGTACCCTGAACTGGCTGTTTTTAGCTGCAGCTCTTATCCAAATTGCACTGAGGACATTAAAATCTTATTTACTGATTGACTTCAGGAGTTTTCACCTCTCCAATAACTTCACAGAGCTCTGTGTATATAATTAGAATGGATCAACCCAAGGTGTCTCATGACACATTCCCAGCATCATCACTGTGCATTCTTATATACAGCTATCCCCAGCATGACGTTAGGCAATGGCAATTTGAACAATTATTTCTTTGTGTTCAATGCAGTCAGAAATGAAAAAAGAAGCGCTGGGAACAGAATAGCTCAGGCAGGTGTTGAATAGACATAGAGATGCACTAGTTGAAGGATGACATTGAGGGCTATGTACTAGAAGAGAACATATAGTCAAATGGCTTGAATCAAGGAATAGAGATTCAAAATATTAAACAGAAGCATAAGACCTTAGTTTAATGACTTAATTCCATATAGAAATACTCCCTACCTTTATTTGTACACCTCTCTTCCCTGAACAAGTGACTGACTTCAGTGCCTTTATGTCAATCATCTACTCGTTCATCTACTCGTGGTGATAGACCTTGTCCTTAGGTACTTAACTCTCATTATATATCATACAGAGGTCACTAAACCTAACTTAAACTTTGAATTCAGCTGGTCTGGTGGGTGTTGGAGAGTATATACTCAGGCTATGCTTAAGTTTCTGGGTTGGGCTCTCTGTACTCACAAATTATTTAAGAAATCAGAGTTTGGCACAAAGGGATATCAGCAGAGAAATGGGACAAAAATGTGGGGGTCCCAGCCAATAATGACATGGGAGAAGATAATTTTCTTGTAGCACCTCGATGTTGGAAGCATATTTCAAGGCTTGTTGGAAGCACAGCAGTTGTTTTGTCTCTGTTCCAAATTGGAACAGATCATCAGTAACAATTCAGTGATGAAGAGAGATGCAGGACTGTGGCCTCTAGAGTGCATTAGAAATTAATTTTAATTTAAGTTTTCCTCAGGGACAGTTCTTTTTTCCTTAGGTTTAATATGGGGTTGAGTCAGGACTTGTGGATTCTGTTCCAGTTTCTGACAGTGAATCAAGCATTCTTCTCTGAAAACTTACAGAGTTTTCAGTTTAGAAGAAAAACGAATTATGTAAAATTTTCAGATTATTAACTTCATTTTGGTTATAAAGGACAGACAGCTTTATTTCATACTTGCTTCTTTTATAGTGAGAGTACTGTGCGGGATTTTCCTTCCCAGAATTTTGTAAAAAATAAATCCTGATTTATTTCTAAAAAAAGATGCTCTGAAAACAACAAAGCTCACAGAGTTTTTTTGATGGATACAGAATGACATTATGAGCTTCTTTGTCATTATAAGAGTTGATGATACTAGTTGGTCAGAAGGCTCCTTTCTTGACTTAAAAACAAAGGAATTCAAGAATGAGAATGCATGAGTTTCAGTTTGAAGGGTAAACAAGAAATGGAATATACTACTCCACTTTGGCGTATTCAGTAGCATTCTGAGAAACCTCCTTATCAGTGTCCAAAAAGAGCAAAACACACTGAACCTGAGAGCTGATTTTTACACACCTTCCTCAGTACGCAAAGGACCTCGGCTCTGTTCTAGTTTAAGAATGAAATGGCTCTCTGGTTAACCAAACTGCTTTATACTTGCAGACTTTTCTTTGCAATGCAGTGTAAAAAACATTCCACAGGTAGGAGCATTTCTCAGGTCAAACCACACCTCTTTCAGAAGAGGTCTTTCAGCCTAGCTGGAGCAGATCTTCCATATTTACATAGAATTTTGTCTGTTTTGTATTCCATTCTTCCACTCACTGTGTCCTATATTCCCTCCAGTCAGGGAGGAAATAACTAAGGGCAGAAGCATAGAAAGAAACTGGGGGATAAATGGTGTCTCAGGGAGTTGATGTGAGCTAAATGGTAAGCAGGGTGGAAAAATATCACAGAATCACAGAATATTAGGGGTTGGAAGGGACCTCCGAAGATCATCAAGTCCAACCCCCCTGCCAGAGCAGGACAAATATGAAGAGGCAGAGATGGACGATCTCTCAGGAACCTGGGGGGTTCTCCCGTTTGCACATCACAATAACCCTCCCACCTCTTTCCTTAATGGCAACAGACCTTTGTGCAGCTCTGAGGATCTCTGAACCTGCCCTCAGTATTATCAATCACAGCGCTCTTTACCCAATAGATGACATCTACTAGGTTGCTCAGGATAACTGGAATGTCTTTTTCCTTCTAGGTTATTTTGACAGAAACAGGATAGGAAGAGTTCGTGCCACACCTTTTCTAGCAGACCTGTGAGGGTGGTAATTCTCAGGTCAAGTGGGAGGTGAGAATTCAGCTGAGGTGGGTGAAAAGGCAGTAACCTCTTCCTCTGATACAGCTCCTTACAAGGCATGTTGTCTACAATTTGAGAAGCCAAAAATGTATTTTGCAGGTGAGCTGCATGGTCTACCTGAATACACAGTAGGCTGGAAAAGAGATACCAAAGAAATGTCCTGCTAGCTCAGCCCAGTGGTCCATCCAGTTGTTTTGTTTCCAGAAATAGCAGTAGGATATGCTACATAGGAATGCTACTAAGAGTGTAACACATTTTCCAGTCTACTCCCTGCACTCTTCCAACATACACAACTACTCTATTAGCAATGTTGGATCTCTCCATATAAATCCAAGTCTAATACGGAATCCTTCCAAAAAGTTTATCTTGCTAGCTCAGTCAAGGATGCTTTTATTATTATATATGAGTAAAACACAATCTAAGCATGAAAACGGGAAGGGTGAGAGATTGGAAGGAAAAACTGGCACATCCAAATGTTTGCTGAGAAAAGAGAAACAGCAGTAGATAGTAGTGGGGGGACGTTATAATGTCAAGGGAGACAGGAGTTGACCTACAGTAGCAACTCATGGTTTGGGCCATGGTCCTGATGAAGTCTGATTGAAGAAGAAACAAGGACTTGAGATCCCAGATGCTACAGGCACAGCAAGGCAGAAGGGTCTGGATGGCAGAAACTATAGCAGGGCTTGATGACGACTGCATGGCAGACGGCACGTTTTTTGTGGCCTCTGAGTTTCTCTTGAAATAGGAAAAGGATGCAAACAGTATAGTGAAGGAGGTGACTCTACTTTGGCTCTGGAGACAGGCCAAGCTTTGCACATGTTTCATGTCAGTCTAAATGCAATCAGATACAGCTGTCAAGCTTTTGGGGGTTAATTCTTAGACTAAACAACCCATAGGCAGGCTGGGTGTCTGCATTTATCATTATCATTAGTGGAGTTCTAGGGTTTGGATTATTTGCACAGACACAGTTGTTATTCTTTGAGCTTCCACAGGGGATTTTCTCTGTGTCCTGCTCACCATCCCAGACTGATACTTCACGGCATCTCAAAAGACACTAGATGACTCTATGTAGACAATAAGCTGAGTCCAAATTGACAACTCTCCATCTCCTCCTGCTCCTCCCCAAACACAAAAAAGCCAAAAACATGACTAAACACCCCACCCCTTGATTCATATTCATAAAATAAAGGCTGCATGTTGACATCTTGCACCCATTATTTAATTTTATTTCAGACAAACTCAGCCTCCTGAAAGCTGGGCAATTGTGTGTTTAGTAGTTACTCACATGGCCTTAGCTGAGTGGTGCCTTGATAGTATAGATGCTCTCATTCTGCACAAGGTAATCATATACGTGTGTGCATGTACATGTGTTCATGCTGTTAATAAAGCCTGGGAGTTCAAGTTCCTTTATTATTACTTTCTCATCCAGTGTTTGACCTCTAATTTCTGTTTGTAAAGGATGTTCCAGACTCTCGTTTCTATTCACGAAAGCTTAAAAATTTCATCTACCCAGAAGTGCCAGTCTTCTTTCTGTAAACAATAATTTAATTACATTATTTCTTGAGCTTGTCATAGCATGCCATTCTGCAAACCCCCTCATGTTATTGTCCTGATATAAATACATCCTCGGCTCATTTGCTCAAATCTGACTGTTGGCAATCACAGCAGGAGCTGGAAAATAATGAATTTAATCACACAGTAAGGTAAAGAGGCTAGCCTAGCTTACAGAGAGACTTTCTAAGTACAATCCTTCCATTAACCCCCCAATGACATCCTCAAATGAATGTTTTTAAGCCAGAGCATAAATAGAACAGCAGCACGCCTGTGCTTGCTGGAAATAGGGTATGTTGATAATACTCGGTTAACTTCCCCTGTGACACGAGTCAGGATTCTCTTTCCTGCTCGTGGGCTCCAACAATCTGCAAACAGAAGAGTTAACACTTGGGTAGGGCTCATCAGAGATGTCTAAGCGAGTTAGCCGAGCTGGGCTCTGGAGAGAAGCAGGTGCTTCCACAGGAAGAGTCAGCGGATCTTAGATATTCCTCACAGGGTGAAATGAATTGCTGTATTGCAGCAATTTTAATTTGGAAGTCTCAAATTAATTCAAACTCACAACAGCCCCCTGGTGTGCAGCTGAGAAGTGGTTTCTTTGAAAACAGAAACAGAGGAAAAAGAAAGTTAAACTGCTTGTCTTGGGCATCTAGTGAATCAGCAGCAGCTGGCAACTCATTTGCAAGTCTTGGCTTCACACTGCAGTGATAAGAGCTCTCTTTGGATCCTAAATCCTGCCCCTCTGGAAACACTGAGGCCCTGGCAGGCAATTAACTGAGTGTCTGCAGATGGACAAGGTTCCTCACTTTGGCAGCAGAGACCCACTGGGCCCTCTCTGGGTAGTCACTGAGGATCTGGGTGGGGAGGGTGGGCAAGATCTTGAGCTGTGCAGCTGGAACCAGTGGTGGAAGTGCATGAAAAGAGGCTGATTCTCCATTACATGAAGCGCTTTTCATCTGCTCTGACAGAATAAAAGATCACTAACATAGAGTGGAAATGGTCCCGTGTGATGACCCCTGACACGGGCTCCATGTCTCCAGTGCTGGAGGGGTGCCTGCAATACAGCCCCCTCCAACTGCTCCTCAATTCCAAATTTAGACCCTGCCTAACGTGAATGTTGAGGGTATAGAAACGAGGCAAAGGTGTTGATCACTCTGTACGTCTACTGAGAATCTGCTTCAGACAACGGCATACTTATTTTGTTGCTCACATTTCAGTTGCTGCAGGCAGCTAAGTGGATGCAGCCCCTGGGAGCTGTGAAACCCACTTCATGGCTGGGGGGAATCCCTGTAAAGAAATGAACTGATTGATGGACAGAAATGAGTGCTTCCTGCTAGGGCAAAAGGAGGAAAATCCTCCCTTGAGTTTGTCCCAAAATAATAATCATAGAGCCAGTCTTTTTTATTCTCAGTCTAGGGAGGATTTATTCTGGATGATCTAAACTGAACCCCTGTGTAGAAACCTATTGCTCAGAGAAGAAATTCTTCTGGCAAATTCCAGCAATATAACGTAATGCTCAGCATTTTTCTCAAGCCTTGAGTTATACGATTACACAAGCACCTCTGGTTCTGGCAAAAATAAAAAGAAAAAAGAAAATTCTGTTGATGCGACAGCTATACAGAAAAGTCTGAGAGTGTGAGACTCCAAAGCTCAGACTTCAGAAGGCTGGTTTCTTTGGGGTTAGATTTTAGAATTATTTTTTAAATTATTATTTTGGGGACCATACTTATCACTTCATTAACAGCACTGGGATAGTGGACAAAGAATGGCAGGAATCTAACCAGATGATAGCTGTTCACACTGCAATGCCCATGAAAAACCATATCCTCTGATGTATCAATATTGCTCAGGAGAAACACTAAATAACAGGAATAAAGCAGATCTCCATGCTCTACCCCAGAAACTGAAGACCTATCTCTGAGCTATAAAATGTGCTCGCCTAAACAAAAGAACAAATCCAAAGGCATCTTTACCTCTGCGACAGGGAGCACTGAGTCATGTCTGCAAGCCTGGAGCAGCTCCATGCTTGGCATGTTGCTCATGAGAACAATCCCCTCCAACAGCCATGGCTTTTGTCAAGGCTAAGCAACTCACAACCACTGCAGAAACCACAAAATTGCTCCTGCAAGCACTGAGGACTGTAACAGGCTGTGAAGTGGGAAGAAAGTGGAACAAGTCCCCACCATACCTGAGTGAATGGAGGAATGCAATTGTGCTCCTTGTCTGTGCAATCACTATTCCCACGGGGTCCCCAGACCTCCTCCCTTGCACAGCAGCCTACTCCTGTGGCTCCTCTCTACTCCACTCTTATGAGACCTCACCTGGAGTACTGTGTCCAGTTCTGGAGCCCCTGTTACAGGAAGGATATGGAAGTGCTGGAACATGTCCAGAGAAGGGCCACAAGGATGCTCAGAGGGCTGGAGCACCTCTCCTATGGGGACAGACTGAGAGAGTTGGGCTTGTTCAGTCTGGAGAAGAGAAGGCTCCAGGGAGACCTTATTGTGGCCTCCCAGTATCTGAAGGGGGCTACAAGAAAGCTGGGGAGGGGCTTTTTAGGCTGTCAGGCAGTGATAGGACTGGAGGGAATGGATTAAAATTAGAGATTCAGGTTGGACATTAGGAAGAATTTCTTCCCCATGAGGGTGGTGAGACACTGGAACAGGTTGCCCAGGGAGGTGGTGGAAGCCCCATCCTTGGGAGTTTTTAAGCCCAGGCTGGATGGGGCTGTGAGCAACCTGCTCTAGTGGGAGGTGTCCCTGCCCATGGCAGGGGGGGTTGGAATGAGATGATCTATAAGGTCCCTTCCAACACTGACAATTCTATAATTCTAATTCTCTTCATCTTCCTACCACCCCTTCCCCGTATTCCACTCTACTTGCCAGGAGTCCCAGAGGTGTAACTGCTACAAACTGATCTCTAAGACCAAAAGAGACTTGTTGGAGACTTTTACAGTTTAACTATGGTTAAAATTATCCATGGGTTTTATCACAGTGCCCTCCCTTTTAAAGAAAGCAGTTTCAGTCATAATGAGAAGTAGTAGAACTGATCACTGGGGTAGGAACAAGGTTAACTGACATGAAATGTGTGATGGCTCTAAACACAAGTGGCTGCGTAATGGGTAGGTAGGGCTGTATTAATGCAAATCAGTTCAGTCAATGCAATGACATGAGAGAATGTTGCCAGGTAAGATTTCCTCCTTATGTACCTCAGTGAGGAGTATGCTTTTGACATGTTCCAAATCCAACAGGATCTAAAATCTTCCATCCTAAAGTCAGCCAGGATTTACCCCACTGCTAAAGGTAAGGGCACAAAGGCAGCGAGCGATGATTCTGCCATCAACCAATTTAGCCAGAATTTGCAGTGAAAAAATCTGGGGTTTTGTTTTCAGGGTTTTTTTGTTGTTGTTTGGAAGAGAAGAGTGGTCCTTTGAACCTGTCTATGCAAGGAGCTGGCGTTCTTTTCTCAAGAGCAGCTGCTATTAAATCACAGTGCCTTCGGCAAACCACTGGGACATTTGTGGCCTGATCCAAGAAGTGCTGGACAGTTTTGCATGCACAGGCATGTAAAGATTCCCCTGACTCAAACCTGTGTGCTTTCATTACGTAATGCTTACGTGTCTGAATTACAAATAACTTCCTTCCCTATCCTTGTGCCTTTATCTGACAGAGAATTCCTCAATTCCAGACCTGGCACAGTCACGCAGTTTTGCTATGTTTTGTAAACAAATCTCTCACTTGTTTGTAAAGCTCTTAAAAAATTCAACCTAAATGTTTTTGCCAAGTTATTTATGGCTGCCCCAGATACAGCTGTATGAAACGTGGCTTCTGATGCCACCTGTGTTCTATGAAATGCATGTCTATAAATCATTCTGAGATCCACTAGAAGGAAAGATCCTACGTAAGCAAAGATAGGGTGTTTCAGAGCCCTAATGTTCAAGTTCAAACTCATTAATGGCCTTCTGTCGATTTACTCTAGGGAAGGAACTAGGACAATTTTTTTTCAATGACTATAGAAAGTGACATAAAAATCTTAAAGAGCTTCAAAAGTTCAATTCCACTGTCTACAGCTCGGCTGCTACGATATTCCTTTGATCTAGAATCATTAACACTGACTGGATTTCCTCTGAAGTTTACCTCCCCTATATATTTGCCCATAATGATCTTCCAAATCTCCTGATGTTTTTCTTGTTATCACTCCTTCTTTCCCAGTAGCTTCCAACTCTTTTGCTTTTTGAAGGTTCAATTTTATTTTCAGAGGCATAGCTATCATGCAGGGATTTAGTACCTTGCTATTCCTAGTTTCTTTTCATACTTTTCACTTCTTCCAAGCAGCCTTAAGAAAGGGAGGGAGCGAGGGAGGGGACAGGCAGGAAGGTGGCAGGACAGAAGGCAGGAAGGTGGGCAGGCACTGAGGTTGAAGTCCCAGCCCAGTGTATTTCCCAAGGTAGTGGAACGATACACTGCCAAATAATGTCCTTTCAATTAGACCTTTAATTAAAGCCTGAAGGAACTTTATAGTCATTTAATTTCATAGTATTTCTGAGGTTCATTTACTTCATTTGAGGTAGACGCTGAAATTCATTTGCTGCCTTTCACTGTGCATAAATTCTGATTGTGCCTTTCTAACTCCGTACCCCACCCATGTGAGTTTGGGTCTGCTTTGAATCAATTAGGAATTCTCTTTACTCAAAGAAGCCAAGAAATAAGGAGAGAATCAAAAGGGGAGAAGGACAGGCCTCTAGCACAGGTTTTTGCAAAGCAGACATCCTTCCCCACAGAAATATCACCTTCAGAACTAGGAGGAAAGGCAGGAAAGACATCATCATATTGAGGAGACTTTCCTTGCGGTGAACCTCCCTACAGTCCAAAGAAACCAACAGAGATTATCACCAGTATCTTCCACTGCATTGGATCTGCATACAGGTGCCAACACACCGAGCCTGACTGTGTCACCCCTGAGAAGCCCCGTCCCGATGGACAGCCCTGACCATTCTTTGGCCTCTTCTCCAGCACAGCCCACGGGAATCAGAAAAGAATCTAGAACCTAGATGTATGGGTCAAAAAGAGGGAACAGACCGTGAGGTTACTAAGAAGTCTCTAGAGCACTTCTTACCCTGAAAACCAGAGTTATAAACAGTTTCTAGTCACGTCAGGTGATTAGGATCTATTTCAAATGCAAACTCACTGATGCTACACAGATCTCGGGAGCAGTGGAGCAGTGCCAGTTGTTTTCCTAGCAGACTGTCTCATTTCATTAAGCATTATAATAAAATTATTTGGAAAACATCTCTGGCCTTAAAACCCCATTATTAAAATCACCCACCTTGGATGGCTTGGCTGGGAAAACTAATGCTGTATGTGACAACCAACACTTTGTAGTGATTTACTACAAATACTCCAAGGAGTAGCTTGTACGACGTTAAGATTTTACCTACTTATTTTTCTGTCCAGGTCAAAGGGCAGTTCTGTTTAAATATCTGTAAGGAATTCCCTCGTACAACACATCATGGAGGATAAATGCTGCACAGTTACATAAAACAGGATGCAAGAATGACATCTCCAGTCAGAAATAAAGGTTGAGACTGGGCTGGCAAAGTTTAAGCAATTATGTTCAGAGGAACTTCTGAAACCAACTCTACACTTGAAGGGGTATATATTTAGGTATACCAGGAACACAGGATGGATGAGACCAGCTGGGCCTCTACTCAGACTTTGCAATTGCAGGTAACTATGGAGACATTTTGTCTAGAAGTGCCCACAAAACCTCAGCTCCACAAGTCATCTTTGCACACGGTAACAATGGAAAAGTACAAAGGATCAAAAGTCACCAGAACTACACAATATAGCAGAATAAAGCAGGAGAGATCGAAGACTTCATTCTTCTGATTTCAAAAGCAGTCAGGTGTAAATATCCCATTCTTCCTGGATTGTGGATTATAGACCAAACTACAGCTTTGGATCATCCAAAATGGAGAAAATTTCCTCCAAACCACGTATCTGAGAGTCTGTTTAACCCAAGCTGCATGAATAAAACTCTGGAATAAGACATCTAACACCTGTAGGAAGACCAGCATGGTTCTGGACATCATCCCATCTCTTGTCATGGCCAGTCTCTGCTGTTTCACAAAAAAGTGACAATTACTTTTTTTCTAGGAAACCAAGTGATGTGCCAGGTTTGGGAGGCCAAGAATGGAGGACACCCTTACTATCCAACACTGGCAATCAGCCAGTGTATGAGTTTGGAACAAAATGAGTGTCATAAGTGAAATAAAAGCAGATCAAGACTCATCTGACTGAGGACTATTCATAGCACTGGGTTCATAGCACTGGGCTGGATCCAGCTACACAGTAGGTATGTCTGGTAACGGTGATGGCAGGACCTTTGCCATTACAAGATCCAGACTGTGCCCCCTACACTGGGCAATGTGAAGGGCAGAAGAGGAAGGACAAGTACATCTCCCTCCATTCAAGTTACCTGCAAGTTCTCTGTAAAGACCAACGCTACTGAGTGCACAGGATAACCCTGATTCTTATTCCCTTGTCAAATAACACAGCTCTGTTTTCACTAACAAATCTGCTTAGTTACAATTATGCTGATTTGACCTTGGTACGAAGGCTGTTCATTACCACAGAACCTGAGTACTCAAGCAGACAAAATAGATTTTTAAAACCTCTTCAGTTGAAGTGATTTGCTCTACCAAGAGACATGGAGCAAGGATACTGCCATCCATCAGAACACCAAAGGATATTGAGCAGTTTTCACTTTAGTGATTTGTGTTCTCTCCTGCAGCAACTCAGGCACTCAGAGGTGGAAAAAAGCCAATGGTACTGACCTCCCCACACTTGAAAAGTGAACTCCAAAAGCCTGGGAGAAAGAGTCAGCCATTCTCAGAATGAAACACAAGGCACTCAGGTTCAATAAAGTTCAGCGCAGAGGAACAGATTCCCAAAGATATTTCAAGTTTCTATATTTCAAAACATCCTTTATCACAAAACACCCAGTAATATGCAGAGAACAATGCTCCGGTGTCAGGGAGATGGAGAAATTCATACAGTAGAAGAGGGAAGGGGATGAAGCTTACTCACTTAGGAAAGGTAGTTTTGTGACTATAGAATAAAGAAGAAATTCTGCTGCTGTAGGTTCAGCTGTTGGTTTTACCCAAGATACCGTGTACGTCTTTTGACAAATGACACAGCCTGCTATTGGAGCACTTGCTTAACTTGCCTGCTTTCCACCAGGCATACTCATTAATTTAAGTATGTGCCTGACTTAACTTCAAGGATATGCTTAGTATCATACAAGAATTTAAGATCTCTGCTAATCAGGGATAGACTGAGACACGTAATTGAGTGCTCTGCTGACTCATTCTTAATGTGCTGAAATCACCTTGCTGGAAAAAAAGAATTTAACTAAACTTTGCTCTCATGAGGAAGACACATTTGATGGGTAAGGATTTGAGGTACCACAGCACTTGGGTATACTAATAGGCTGGCCCTATTTTGTTACGTTGCCTCCAAAATGACTGATTTTCCTAGGCTTTTCTCACACAAGGGCCCCAAAACAAGAAGGACATCGAACTGTTGGAGTGGGTCCAGAGAAGGGCCATGAAGATGAGCAGAGGGCTGGGGGACCTCCCCTATGGGGTCAGGCTGTGAGAGCTGGGGTTGTCCAGCCTGCAGAAGAGAAGGCTCTGGGGAGACCTTATAGCAGCCATCCCGTACCTGAAGGGGACCTACAAGAAAGCTGGACAGGGACTTTTTGCAAGGGTTTGTAGTGATAGGACAAAGGGTAATGGCTTTAAGCTGGATGAGGGTAGATTTACACTAGATATTAGGAAGAAATTCTTTACAGTGAGGGTAGTGAGACACTGGAAAAAGTTGCCCAGAGAAGCTGTGGATGTCCCCTCCCTGGAAGTGTTCGAGATCAGGTTGGATGGGGCTTTGAGTAACCTGGTCTGGTGGAAAGCGTCCCTGCCCGTGGCAGGGGACCTGGAACTAGGTGATCTTTTAAGATCCCTTCCAACCAAAACCATTTTATGATTCCATGAACAGTGAGTGGACAGAAAATAGTGCCTTGTGGGGAATATTCTGCCCATTTATTGAGAAACCTGCCAACTTTTTGCCATTCTTGCAAACTTTTGAGGTGCCTGGATCTCTCCCCTGACTAATATAAGGAGCTTAAAGCAAAATAGTTATTGCCATACACATCTTACATGCTTTAATTTAGACAGAATAAATTCTGTCAGAACAGCCAAGGAG
Organism: Todiramphus chloris collaris; assembly: GCA_025345505.1. Classification (NCBI taxonomy): domain Eukaryota; kingdom Metazoa; phylum Chordata; class Aves; order Coraciiformes; family Alcedinidae; genus Todiramphus; species Todiramphus chloris. Next base: position 948,373 of record JANVCC010000209.1, read on the forward strand.
ATAAACAAAGTTGCTCACTATCTCAGATTTTGTCAGATATGAGCTGCTTGTGATTAGCAGACTTTCTATTTCTTCTTTTGTTGAAACTACTCTGCTGTAATCAAGAGTCAGTTTAAATTCCTTATTTCTCAGTGGCACTTGATTACTCCCTAATTTCCCACCTCTCCCACCCCCCAAATCACTCCCTTTCTTCAGTCTTTACATACATATGTATATTTTATAGCTTTCTCCTCATTTACAAATAGTTTCACAACTGACTAAGACAGGAACTCTTTTTCAGACCAATTTCTGTGATAAACTCATACTTTCTAAAGCAATCCCAGTGCAAGTAGTTTGCTCCAAAGACCCCTAAAACAACTTAGCAAAGAATGTGTTTGTAGGGTGACAAAACTGGGAAGAGAAAACTTCACTTGAGAAAAGGCTTTGTAAGGTCTGTGGGGAATATTTGAGAATAAAGGGAGTTGGCAGAAGGAACAAATCTCAGCCGTAAGCCATGAGCAAAGACAATTATTCTGTCACATCTGGTGATCCAGGGCCCAACAGCAGGAGCAGTTCTACATTAGGTTTACCTGGTATGTATTCAGCAATAAAATATGTCCCAAGGACATGCCCATTTGATATTTCCTTTTGAGTATTTGATTATAAACTTATCCTACAATAGCAAATGCTAAGAAGCTGTTACTGGCTAATAATCCTGTAAATTAAGGCTACTGCTGTCCTCATCAAATTTAATAATTTAATCAAGGTGATTTATGCTGCTCACAGCATATAAAACACTGGCCTGATACTCAAAGATGTGTCATTTCTTGCCTGCATAACTCTAAAGGAGAAACTATTTTGGTGTGGATGGTGTTATGACAGAGAGAATGACATCAGCACATCACCAGGGATGTCCAATACCAGGAATATACTTGTAGTGATCTGTTTCACAGGCAGTGACCATCTCCATCACTGGAAGCTTGTAAGGACCAGGCAAAAATAGCTCCTGTGATGCTAAGCTTTCCTTCAGGTGAAAGAGTGTCACGACAAACTCTCCAGGTTTCTTCTGGTCTGGTCTCTTACCTGGTTTGGAGATAGGAAGCTGCAATCTGGAACTCTGCCAGACAGCTCTTTTCACACACCTAAAGCTCAGCAGTGAGTTTGGTAAAGGGAACATTTGGAAACAGAAATAGACAATGCCCAGATGCAAAGAGCCAACAAATATCTTTCAACAGCCCCTGTACTAATTTTGTGAAACCTCATTTCACTTCCCTTCACACAGGTGCTTGATCTTACTCACTGTGTATTTAATTGAATCAACTTCTGCAGCAATCATGGAGAAAGGGAAAAAACCCAAATTCATGGCTGGAGGTACAGAGGAAGCATCTCTGCTTTGTTGCATCTCCTCAGCTATCACCAGAGATCATGATAACTCACTAGGGAAATTAAAGCCATTCCGAAAAATTGGAGTGGGGAGAAGTGATGAAGCACCCAGCGGGACATCAGCTACATTAAGAGGTGGAACAGAGAAAACTGGAAAACAAGACTTCCTAGAAAGGGACTTTAAAGATAGATAAAGAATAATTTGGTCATGTGAAATATTTCTTCTGGAATAAAATCTGATAACTGAACACTCTCTTAGAAAACATCACTGTACTAAATAAGAAATAAAATACAGATGTGCTCCTCTGTGTATCACAGCTCTCCAAACCTCTGAAAAGTTCTTATTCAGTAATGTTTTTTGGCTCCTCTACTAAGGTAAGCAGTAAGGTATTAGCCTTATTTTGCTGAAGAGGAACCAAACCATAAAGTGGATTATGCGAGGTACCTGAGAGTGCACAGAACTGTTGCATGATAGATCCAGTAAAAGAACTGGCAGCAGCTGAACTGAGAATTAATCCCAGGTCTCTTGAATCCAACTGACCAGATTAAATTTTCAGAACTGTTACTGGGGCTTCAGGACTGAATGTGTTCTGCGCATTTCAATTGTCCCTATACAAATAATGCAGAAGCAAGTTCAGGTTTTTGCGTTGGCAATGTTAAAAGTGCATACTGTCATTAGTGGTTGAACATAGGAGATCTGATCACCCTGCTTTATAATCTTTTCTTTGTTAATCACTAAAGAAATATTAGCTACTATCTGTCGATTAAAAGACTTTTCTTTTTACTTAAGGGAAAACTACTTTGGGTATAATTAGAAAAACTAGTTAAGTCATTATGGCAACACAATCAACCATAAACTCAGGAAAGCTCAGGCAGAACAATCCATCTGGCTTCCATGGTACTAGTGCTCGGTCTCTGTTGCTGACCTGTGACAGCAGCTCTCAGAGGAAGAGGTCCCAGTCTTCATCCTGAAGAGTTAAATCCCCAAGGAAAATCTCCCCTTGTGACCCTGGGACTCTCCTGCTGCAGTCTGGCTCTCATTCAGGCTGCCTCTGAGATGGTGGAATGATGTGGTACTGGGGCACAGCAATGAGGTATCCTTCTGCATATCCGCAACGAGTAGCCAGGTCTAACTACTCAGCCTGGGAGAATAATCCATCCCTAAATCCCACGGTTTAGAGCAGAAAACAGACGGATCATCTACCTTGGAGCAAAAGCAGCCTTAGCAACTGCCTAGCAACACTACTGCAGAGAAAGGCAGGAGCTGCTGCTTATCCAGATGCTAACTCTCAGGGATCACCCACCTCAGCAGCCTCTAATGCATAAACTGAACCTCAGCCTTGTCTCTCTCTCAATCCTAGAAAGGAGGCTTCTGTCAATAAATCAGTGGACATTCAAAATAGGTTAAATCTTTTCCCTAAAACCCTGCTTTTCTTTTTCTGTTCTTCTGCCTCACCAGGCAGGTAAACTCACCAGGCAGACATATCACCAGAAATTCAAATGTTAACAGTCACTCCCACAGAAATGACCGATGTGTTGTGGAACTCAGGGTCATCTCAAATTCCTCCCTGGAATATGGCACAGTTGTAACTTCCACCCTTGCAGTTTATAGCTTCCGTGGTTGCTTTATTAACACAGCTACAAAAGAGAACTATTACTTGAGCAGTCTATTGGTGCCCATTAGTACTGCAGACTGTGTTACGCATCATGTGGTAATGTCTCTGATACCACAGCCAAAACAGTTACAGGATGAATAAGACTATTAACTCTAGGGACTGTGAGCAATTTATATTCAAATGCTGCTCCAACTTAAAAAAACCACAAACCATCTTAGCTGTGGGCTTTGAGCTTACGAACCTCAAGTTAGCACTTTTCAGTGGAAAGGTGGAAAGACATTAATATGAAATACAGCTAAAGCAAAAGCAAACTGAGAAACTCAAGAAACTTGTCTGTCCAGTTGTGGGGGTTTTTTTTGTGTAATATCAAGTATTTGTGATAGACTAGACTAGACTGTTTCAGTTGGAAGGGTCATACAATGATCACCTAGTCCAACTGCCTGAACAGTTAAGGGCTAACCAAAGGTTAAAGCATGTTGTTAAGGGCACTATCCAAATGCTTCTGAAACACTGCCAAGCTTGGGGCATTAACCACCCCTCTTGGAAGTCCGTTCCTGTGGTTGACCACCCTCTTGGTGAAGAAAAGCATCATAATGTCAAGTCTGAACCTCTCCTGGTGCAGCTTTGAACCATTCCCACGTGTTCTATCACTGAATACCAGGAAGAAGAGCTCAGCACCTCCCTCTCCACTTCCCCTCCTCAGGAAGCTGTAGAGAGCAACGAGGTCACCTTGTTTTGACAGTGAGGTTATTTAAATTATAGATACAAGCCTGTAACATTTGACCTTAAGTTTTCTACTTATTGAAATATATTTATGCAATTGCATGGCATCTCCACTATCCCTTCTCCCCCTCCTTTTTTTTTTTTTTCCCTTTTCCATAATAAGTATATTTTAAAATAAAATAGTTTTACTTCTAAGTTAGCTCATGCTAATAGGTTTTTAAACCACAAATCAGTTGTCCTTCAACGGGTCAACTCCAGAAACACTTGTTAAGAAATCAGAACTGTAACACGTATCTTAGAAAGCTCTTCACATGAGCAGCTGGGATTTTCCATCATATCCCTGCAAAGGACTCTATTGGCTATTCTAAGTTCCTTGATTTCTGTTTGGGTCATTGTTTGCGCAGGGGTCAATTTTTGCAACTATCACTGTGGATTTTTTCACGTGTGTGTTTGTTTTCCAGCCTAAACATCCCCCAAACCCCCCAAAACCGGTTCTTTAAATTCACACTTTAATTGCAGAGTGCTGCATACTTAAGCAGTGGGAGATAGTCTGAGCAGAAGTTACATGTCTGATACAATCCACTGGTATTGCAGATTTCCAGTATCTTTGTCAACAGATGTAAGATCTGAGTACTCGCTGGTCTGAACATGGGCACCAGGTCCATCCAGGATACCTTGCTCAGTCCCCACAGTCACATGCAATCATATAACAGAACTGAAATCAAAGAAGGCTGCCCTTTGTTTTATCCTGCAGTGTAACTCCCACAGCCTGGAAACGGCATGCTTTTGGATGACAGTGTGTTTCATTTGCCAGTGTAATGCAGGTATTTCCAATTCCAGTTGCTTTCAGCACACGCAGAGGAACAAGCGCGGCACACGCGACCTTTCGCTGTGCAGCCAATGGACTTGTCAAACACTTCGGTTTTCATCTCGGCTACGCTGCATTGGAACATAAGCTGTCAACTGCTGGAAGTGGTGTAACCTACTTAATACAGTTGAATGCCAAATGTTTCTGAGTGGGGTTTTTTTTCCCCTGTTTTACAGAAGACAAAGAATATAACACCGACATTTACAGTTTTTAGATCATCCCTCACTCCTCTCTGATTTGGACCTGAAATACTTTTCACCTCCTTAAAACTGCCCAGATGCTAACACTCAGCATTTCTGATTTCCACCCCGTTCTGGTAGAAAGGACAAGGCAGTATCCAGCTACTCACATACAGTATAATTCTTAGACAGAATGTGCCTCAAATAGAGCAAAGTAATGAAAGATTTAATGACTGCTGGGAGCAGAATTTGGGATTTCTATTATGAGCAAGTTTTCCTTATGAAATCCCTCCTTTAAAATACAATTAATACAGATACTTCCTATAGGATCAGTTCTTGGTTTGCTTTTCCTAAATACCAGAATGGCAGGTAGCTGTTACTGGAGTCTTATTTTGAAACAATGATGAGGATTAACAAAGCTTATCCAGCATCATGGGTGTGAGCAGGGCTGTGGATCCAGCTATGTGTCAGGAGGAAGACAGGGTGTTTATCTGAAAATAGCAAGTGTAAATGCTGCAATCTCAGTCTTTTATGAACTGCTAACCCATGTTGTTGTTTCAGAACCACAGCTAGTTCCATGATGCTACTTCCTTTTGACATCTAGGTCAGAGATTATAATAATTCTCTGCGTTACTTAAGGATACCTGCACTGCTGTCCTTTTTCACCCCTTCTTATAGGAAGAAGTTGAGAAGGTGAGTTGGAACACAACCTAAGAACTCCAGATCTGACTCTTCTGTTAGCCCCAGCATAAAATAGGTCTTAAGGAAATTACTGAAATAGCTGAGAAGAAAAGACTGATTAACATGACCAGCTGCATCATTCACTGCAGAGAAAGATGAACAGGACTGTGATAGTCCCAGGTGTTTTCAGGGATGAAGGGGGCTGCCCCCATCATTTCATTGGGGAAATCAGAGCCTGCAGTTGTTGGGTAAGCACAAACTAGAAGAGATGAGGAGGAGGATGGGAGCTCGCTGTTAAAAATCACTTGTTTACTTTCTTACTCTAGTGGGGCAGGGACTCGTTGGGAAAAATGTTAAATCAGAGTCCTAGTCCTGTTCCTAGCTTGAGCTGGTAAAATCCAGTGTAAATTTAGACAGGATTTAACTATAATGTTGTGACTTACAAAATTGTGTGTCTTCTTGGTACCAGTGAAAACAAACAGTGAGGCAAGTGAATGAAGAGCCAAAGAAAACAATATCTAAGAGATAAAGTACTGAATAAAAGTCAGGAAAACAAACAAGTTCTGCTGGACTGTGAATCAATCTGACAGTTAACCAGTACAGTCAGAAGAGGTAAAGAGTCTAGAACAGATAAAATATGTTAAGAAATAAATTTATGATGAGCATAGGAATGCCTGAACGATACACCATTTTTACTTCAACAAGCTTTTGATGGATGTCACTACGAACTGGCACAGCTACCAGACACACTGATTTCAGATCTTCCTACTTCCCGAACTGCAGAGGCAACAAACGTCATCACAGGCTTCTCTGTGCATCATGGAAAGGAAATCTTGTTCTTTAAAGCCATCTGAGATGATTATTGATACTTTTCTTTTAGAAACTTTCCATTTTGATATGTTGCCCATAATAGAACTAAAACAAATGCCCCTCCAAAAACCGAGAATTGTTTCCAGTGCATTTTTTAATATGAAGGTATTTTTCAAGGCTCAGTAATTTATATGCTGACATATGAGTTTTACAGGTGAAACCAGAATCTCCATTCTAACTTTATTCTAACTGCAGAATACACATGAAAAAATGGTGTTTGATTATACCAATGAGTAATTCTCCCATAAAGACAGTTGTACATGTTTCGGTAATATATTCTTTAATGTTAATAAATTGTAATCTTTTCAAATATTGACCTATTTTAAAATGTATATTTCAAATTCAGGGAGAAAGTTGGATTCAGAAAGACACAAACTACAGAAAAAAAATTAACCTGTATTAGTAAAATTCCCAGTTTCTTCAGTAAATAAGCACTTGCACATGGGCTCAAAAGACCAGACCTGACACTTCTCTACCAGCAGCCTCACTGTATATAAAGAAATATATTCAATCAACAGACCAGGCATTACTCAACTGACATGTCTTTGGATCTGTAAGGGGGAAACTATGAAGATGGGAATCATTTCAAGTGTACAGTTTTAGCTCCTTATATTTATATGCACCTAGATGACTTCTGCTAACTATAGATGTTTCCATAACTACCTCATTCCCATCTGCTTTACTTTGAAAGCAAAGTACCTGGATCTCAAAATAACTGTTCATGTAGGTCCCTGTTGGTAACAGGTTGAACAGTCATGGACATTTGGAAAAGCACACGCTATACATATTGGCCATAAAAAACTACTTTTAATAAATTCCAGCAGTTATGTCCAGTACCAAAATAACAACATGGGTCAGCAACAGATGAAGACTCAATTCTTCTCATCAGTAACAAAGACACATCCCTTAAGAAGCAGTGTTCCAGTTCTCCAGGATCTTTTTATCAAGGAACCTACATAAACCTCTGAATGGAGGTTTCCAAAGGCAGTGGGATAAATTAGCTCTTTTTGTTTTAATCCAAATCCCACTTAGATAAATAGCAAGAGTCCCATTTGATCCAGGGAGGTTTGAATCCGACCCTACGTCCATTTAAATATTGGCTTTTCTGCAGAACTCTTCAAACATCCTGAGATTTTGAGCCAACCACAGACCTAGGTGATGGCAAGACCTGTTGCCAATACAAAGTGATTGTCCTGATTTTCTCACTGGGCTGATAAAGTACAGAAAAGTATTGTTTCTGCTGTGATTGCTAGAAAGGATTTCTCTGTATCATGCTTTCTGGACTGTGAAATGTGGAGCCATGGCTTTATGTTTTCGTTCTTTCGCCTTCAGTTTGTCATATGGTTTGTCCTCACTGCAAGACTGAGTCAGAAATGAAGTCATGTCATGCTTTATTTCAGGCTCAGGCTGTGTATTGCCATGGATAACGTTCACCTGTTTGGAAATCTGAAGTAATCCGTAGAGATTGGCACTAAATCAAGGATTATGTTTTATTCCTAGAGCCTCTGCACTTGATAGCAACTAGCCAATCAAAATGAGGCATCCTACAGCAATAATACACAATGTCACTATGGGCAATAGCATCTTACCCAGCAGAATAAAGGGGTGAGTGGTCTTTTAACTTCACCCATAGTTACACAACAATCTTACAAATCATTTGGCTGGCCCATGCTGTCCCTTCTTCCTTAACACTTCAGAACTAGACTCACCCTGCTGCTTGTTGCTGTCATTAGCAAATATAACACATATTTTCTCTTGAAACCAAATCCATCGTCCATCTGTACAGTAAAATGTATGGAACAGCCTGGCTCTGCCGTAAGCCTGTGCATCACTGCAGCTTCTCAGCTCCCTCCTTGTTAAAAGAGCTCCCCAACTTCTCTAGCCCTCCTGCTAAGCAAGTCTTCCACACAGCCACGTATTTCCCTTTCAGTGCTCTGACCTCAAACCATTTTTCTTCTCCTTTGCATAGCATTTAGTTTGATCAATACTTTCACTCTTCCCTGTCTGCTATGGAGATTCCCTAAAAGTAACTTTGCCTTTTTTGCATGTTTGTTTTGCCTGGTTTGCTTTTGGTATCTTGACTGCCTTTGATCACTGCACCTTACCCAATTTAGTAGCAGTTACTCATTTCTGGTGCTCCTGTTTCCTGGCATTTAAAATACAACTTCCTAGCCCTTCTCTGCTGCAAAGGAATGCTCCAGATACAAATGAGCATGGACATGGCTACAAATAATGATGCTCAGGAAAACAAGACTCAAAGGCAAACCTTACTTAGCTAAGCTATGGTGCTTGTGTGCCATGCAGGGTCACTGCCAGCAGAACCAAAGTTATTCTAAAGCAGAAAGGGTCATAGTTTGGGGGAGTTTTGAAAAAGATGTCCTTTCTTTCCCACATGGACTTGAAATCAGCAGGTACAATGGGTATGTAATGTAATGTTCCCCGGCAGAGGAAAGGAAATGTCGAGGAATATTGACACAGTAAAGCTTATTTCAACCATCAGGTGAACAGCTTTTGCAGAGATAACACTGAAGAAATTAAGGTTTCCTCTCCTCTGGCTTGTCTGTCTGCCTGGCCTTGAAATAGCACTTCTTGTGCTCTAAATATAACAGATGAGTTAGACCTGTTAAAGAAATATTGTTCACTTCTCCTTAATAGATTAATTCTGGCCACTGCAATGTCAAGACTTGTTTCTTTTTTTTTTTTTTTTTTTGCAGTGATTTGATCTGGAACATCCAGATAATGTTTATCTACCACAAATGGATGGTTTTGAAAGAATAAGAAAGCTTTAAACATGAGTATAAGTAAGAGGTCAGCCAAATTAAGTAGATATTTCTCTCTGTGTATTGCAATGTCCTTTTCTTGTCTGTTCTCTTCGTCCAGTGTGGGGACAGAAAACTTCCTGGCTCAAGAAAGAATATCTCTGTGAAAAAAAGAGATCTGTGGAGTTTGGCAAATCTTTGAGCAGTGAATGTGAGGAGGCCTCAAAGAGGTCAGGTTTGGATATATTTATAAAGACAAAACTGGCTGAAATCAGCTCTGTTGGCTTCACTTCAAGCTCTTCAGGCAAATTTCTCGTAGCATGGAGGCCCTTAGAGAGCGCTGGAATTTGGCCCAGTGGTTTTTGTGACATCTCTATTTTCAGAACTTAAATTCTGGTCCTCATCTACTTGGGTAGGGCTAATCCACTGGGCAATCACTGCAGGGCATGGCAGTGATGTTTTGCTGTGTCTTAAATTTGCTACTTCAGCTACCTGGAGCCATTGGAAAACGGCGTGTCTCCCCTCAGCCTGCTAAGAAGTCGAGTGCTGGTATCTCAGGTAGCTCATTTAAAGGCAGCTCAGGTATTAGCACTGCTCTGCTGTAGCCTTTTCTATCACTTAGTCTGGACTCTCCCTCAATGTTCCTGTGTTTAATATAGCCCATGCTGGGGAACCGTGAAATAATAAGCAACCTCATGTCTCTAGAGATACTGGTACTGTGAAAACTCACTTCTGATGCTAGAATTCCTAAAGAGCTTTCAAAAGCTTGAAGACTGCTTCATATTTAGGGACTCAGATTCTAAATCACGTCTGCTGCTATAAAAGTGATATACATTTAAGCTCCATACTGTTCATGCATTTTTTAATATTTCTATTTAATTATTTGCTTGCTTGCCTGGGCCAATTTCTTTTCTCTTAATAAGAGCAAAATGAAGTTAACATGTATGCATTATTAAATTTAATACAAAGTTAAAATTGAATTACAAAGTAGTGGCCATTTCTCTTATTTATTATGATGTACTGGTCTCTCTCTTTCACTCACAATGGATCTTCTTTTTCTGCTTGTAAGATATGGGGGAAAAGGCCTAATAAGCTGTCTTTTACAGCTGAGATTTTCAGAGCAACTTCAGATGTCTGTATGCCCTCATCCCATTTAATTTAATGAGGACTGAGAATCAAATCCCTTAAGCAACTGTGAAAACTTCAGAAGGGAGGGAGGACATTCCAGCAGCCAGGTCCTTTGTGGACCCAGGCTGCCTGATCTATTGGGAATTCCCTCTGTGACTTGAGACTTCACCTTGCTTTCCTACCTGCACAGTGTGGACAGTGCACTTTGTCACCTACTGGGGGAAAATGAAGGTTATGTGGGGATGAAGCCCTTAAAGACAGAGAATTTTCAGGCTGCACAGAGACAGGGGTGTGTACCTCATAAAGAAGTCCGCAATATTTCAGAGCCATTTCCTTGCATTGACACTTGCATTTCATACATAGCTGTCTTGTTGCAGAAAGCTGTAAACATCAACATGACAAAATGTGCATTATTTGTTACAAGAAACCATCAATCCTCTTGAATAAGAGAGATGAAAATAATGATTCATGTAGAAACAGTGAGAAGAAGCTGTTCAGGTTGAGAAAGCATCCTGTCCCAACTATTAAAAAGAAGTAAGTATTGGCCATGAAAACTTTAGGCTACAAAATAGGTAACAGTTAGATGGCAGTAGCTCTGGCACCATCTTACAGGAAGGGCAGTGGAGACAAAAACATGTAGCATAATTATGATTTGGAACCCATGAAGTGTAGCAGCAAAAGGTTGGATATAAAAAAAAAAAGGTCTTTCTCAATCCTATTGTACTGAAAACTGTGTTAAGATTCCTTCTTTCAGAGTGAAGGGCTCCTTTTATAACCATATGTACCTCTCTTGCTGTGTGATTCCTACATGGTTTTGCTTGAGGGAAGTGGAGTAAATGTGTATTGATTTTGAGGCATACTGGAACTAACTGAGGCCATGAGAAAGAAAAGAAAAAGAAATAGGAAATGCTAATCTATCAGAAAAATACAGAAGGAGATCTAAAACTGGTCTGAAAGTTTTGATTAGAAAATATATGCAAACAGCTTAACATGAAGGAGTGGCACAAATCACTGAGACAGTCGAACTGGATTTCCCATGTAGAAAGATCTTTCTCTTTCCCTCTCAAACAGGCTTTGGAGGATCCTTTCAGAGCTTCACATTCATGCCCATGCATATGAGGAAAATACAGTAATGATAGAATGATTCTTAGTTAAAATTTTTCTCTTGTCTTCTCCAAGTAATACAGAGAGTCTAAGTGATGCTAGATTAATGGAGGTACCATTAGTGTAATAATGCCTCGTAAATTAGAAAAATAAAAAAAACCAGAAGAGATTCTGAATGTAACTGCTGTGTATCTGGAATCAGATTCTTTTTCCAATGAGAGAGGAGAGGAGAGGAGAGGAGAGGAGAGGAGAGAGGGAGATCATGGCTTGGTTACCTGAGCCAAACAGAGCAAGTGGAAGATGTGATTAGAAACCAGAATTATCTTGTGACCTAGGCCAGACAGGACAGATCTAAGCTTTTACTAAGATGCAAAAGGAGAAGATCAAACTTTGACGCTGCAGTACCTAGTCCTGATTTCCTGTGCCTGAAAACCCTGAGATCTTTATCATACTGTGTTCTGCAGTACTCTGAATCTCCATCACATGTGTAAACTATTCTTCATCAAAGTCCTGACTGAGGTCCCTGCTCCTTCTCATAGAAATCTCACAGATTTCAACAAGTACCACCCTGGTCATAAAACTGCTTTTCTGGATTTATTTCCAGGATTAAGGACTGTAAATCCATCTCACTAGGGAACGTCTGGCTCAGATGCTCGGTAAAAGATATAGATGCTTTCCCATGTAGGTCACTGGGTTGGATCTGCTCCAGGTCAGTGTTGGCCAAAGGTAAATGTTATCTCGTTACAAAAGCCTGAAGTGGATCTCATTAAAAACTTTAAATGAGCAATTGCTATTTCATGTAATTTCTTATGTCAAATCTAAAAATGTCTTGCAAATGTCAGGAGATAGAGATTACAATAGCTTAAAGACCAGCTCTCAATTATCCAGCATAATGGTGAGTTCAGATAACTGGGCTAACAGAAAGAATTGGTGATAGAGGCACAAGTTGTGAAGACATCCATCTGTCTCTATGTGGAGTCAGTCTGGGTCCAGCAGGACTCATTAGCTTTCAGCTCCAGCCCTGCAAGATTTGAACTGGTTCTTGTAGAGCCACTGGCTGCTCCAGTCCCCTGCAGTCCCACAGGACCGGGACAGTGAATATGCACCATCACACAAGGATACAGAGCCTGCTTGCCTTGCAGCATCATGCTGCTAACTCTCCCAGAGAAAACACTGGAAGCACAGTGCAGAGCTTACATTCTGGAGGACCACTCTGCTCAGCATTTGCCAGGGCTCTCACTGCAGCAGCTCCACTTAGAAACACTTGAACTGGTTCTATACAGATCAAGCTTGGATCACGCACTGGAGATCATCTTGTGCTTCATCACATATGCAGGTGCCTCCAGTAGACCTTGCAAGGAGCATAGCTGCATTTGGGCCTGTTGACTAATAGACCTAGAAAGCAGGGACTCTCATTAGCAACCCCATTAGTCAACAGCCCAGTGATCAGACCAAGGGTGAGTTGGCCACGTTACGGCAATGGAATGATTCAGTGAGCACAACCAATTACATTGGCAATGGACAAACCACCACCACACTTAGAAGTTCCCACCATGTTTGTAGATGTAGGCTCAGGCATGTCACCTATCTCTACCTTACTCAGACACTTCAGTATCTCCATACTAAGGCAACTATTTAGGCACTCCATTATCTTACCAACAGTTTTTTCACTAGCTGGCCCACAGAAGAAGTTGTTATGACACAGAGACCTCCAGCTTTTACCAACAGTTGTTGAGCATCATATTTCCAAAACCTGACAAGTCTCCCAGCTTAAAAAGGGTGAAAAAGCACAGGACTGGAAGTGAGTGTATGTGGTTCACCGCTCCCACACTTTAATCCAGTGTCTGACTGATGGCAAGATAGGCTATTACAGCTCCTTTAGGGCTCCTCAGCACGCTTCTGCCAGTTCTTAATCTACGGATCATTGACATGATGGAACACAATGGCAGCTTCAGAGCACATTGTATTTTCAGTTGTCATGTTGAACACAGGGAGGTAGATGCCCATCAGTAGAAACTCACTATAACGCTGCGTACAGATGGGTTTGGGAAGCTTTAATCTTTCATACTGGAAAGGTACAAAACATGCCACTCCACAATTCTTTTTTAATTGCAAAGGCCGAATTACCAAGCAAAATTATTTCATTAGAGTTGATTTTTCTCATTTTTGAGGTAAAACATTACGAGACCATCACAGATTCAAAGTACTATTTTTGTTCCTTTGCTTAGTATCTGATTAGAAAATAGGCTTTCAAGGGCTGCTCAAAATTGCTACGCACCATAACAACTTCTCTGACAGATCTCACTTAGATGCACATTCTTGTTTAGAGGTGAAGGGTAAGGAACTACAAAGTGGGATCTAGAAGGGTATCTCAACAGCATCCTGTCCAAGATGCAACTTAAAAGGGCAGTAGCCAGAACAATTGATTACATCATACCTACTTTTACGTTACAACTTTCAGCAGTAACTTTCAGGTCTCTACACTGCCCTCCACATAAGTAACAATGGAGTGGGTAAAAGTGATCGGCTCTGTGATGAAATGAGTGGCAAGCAGAGATTTGATTCATGACCTGGCAAGTAACAACAACAACTGTTAAGTGTGGTTTTATTGTCAAAGCATTGATGGGCTTGGCTTGTTTCCAGATAAATTAAAAGAGAATCTTTTCAGCTTTCTCTTCACTTAAACACGTTCAAAAGGAGAAGCCTATAGCTTTTTCCTCAGCAGACAGAATTTGAAATGGAGAAGTTGTACAGAGGTCAGGATGACTATAAAAGCTCAGTGAAATGAACTCAGCCTCCACCCTTGCCTGCTTCACTTTAGCTTGTCCCTTAAGATGACAATCTTGATGGCAACATCTTGAGAGCCTCTCAAAAGCAATATCAAGCAATATATAATTTCCATGGGGCTGAAATCTCCCAGATTACAAAGCAAACAAGCTTCTCCAGCCTCCTCTGCAAGCAAATATCTTAGCCACTTGATCACAAAACAATTCATTGAGGCTACTCAGGATCTGAGGCCCAGCTGTGTCTCTACCTTCTTCTCCTCTGAAGAACTGCAGCATTGCCTCACAGACAAGGAGCTCGAAGTTAATACTACCAAGGCAAACATCAGTGAAAGGTGCAGGACAAGCACTAGAAGGGTATGTAGGGAGCAATAGAAGCCATAGCACAGCTACCTCATACTAAGCATAATCCTGGTGTTAGAAAGATCAGCACTAATAGAGAGCTTGCTCAGTCCCTTACTTGTTTGCTGACAGGATCAACTGGTTACAGTGCTTTTCCATACATTCACAGTGGTCACAAGCCAACATCCAGATGCAAACATCCCTCCCTGCTTGCATCTGGAGTTACAGTTCACCAACACTGCCAATTAGGCCATGTGCTTAATCTTAGTACTTTGGATTCAGTTTAGCATGTATCACATAGTCCGTTAGAAAAAATAACCTTTAGCCACCATTGTCTTTAGTCAGGATTCAGCTCCCTCTTGAAGTTCCTCTTTGGAGTCTTTCCTGTGTGTTAATGGGAAGAGCATAAGATACTGGGGATGTGTTTTGAAGCGATGCTGGTAAATAGCAATGAATTTTGTGTCCCTTACTTAATTCACATTGAAAAATATTTTGTTACTGCTTGAATTTATTTATTCACTCCCTCAAAACTCTCAGTTAATCTACATTTGATAAACCTCCTTCCATGCACGTACAGTGCCCAACTAAGTGCTTTAACAAGTACTCAATATTGGTAAGAGGTGACTATTTATTAATAAGTAGCAGATGGCTTTTCTCAAGAAGTTAGATCCAGAATTAGATAACTTAGGAAGAGAAGAAGCTTTAGTGATCAACTAAATGAAAAACAAAACTGAAACTAAAAAACCTAATCACTGCAAAAGCCCACTCACTTGTTTAATGTTTCAGAACACTCATAACATAAAGTCTTGTTCTCATATCCTGTTTCTGCACTCCGACTAAGCTGATTCTCATGATTTTGCTAATGCTCAGCTGCGATACCTTTGAGCTATAAAACAGAACACCTCCAATCTCAGGAAGCCATTCGTGCTGCACTTGCCAAATCCGATTCCCTGCCTGGCCGCCGGTCAAAACAATTGGACTCCAAACGCTGCCTTCAGCAGAAACAAAGCCACGCTAACTGGATTTGTCTTACATGAAAAGCAGAGCCAAACTCTACAGTCAGCCTCAAAACATTACAGGTAGCCTGTAAATATAGTCACATGTCTCAGATGTTAAAAATTACAAGATGAAAACAGGAAGAGCATTTTTTGCAGCTGTTATTTTGACAGACAGAGGTGCTGGCCAGCATGGGTACCACACAACCACAGAGCGAGCTCCCAGCTCTGGCTCTCACATTGCTCCGTGAGGTCCACCTGGGCTCTGCTTCCAGGGAGCGAAGGGATTGTGCAAAATGATGCTCTGCAAAACACGTCGGTGCCTGTGGCGTGGATTCCCAGCGCTGAGATGACACGGCACTTCATACCTGTGCCCTGTGACTCAGGGGAGAAGCCCCTGGCACCCTGGTGAGACTGCGCACTGACTGAGAAAATGTCAGGGTAAAATAACAGTGATGTTCTCGATGCTCCTGAATGAACTATAATTACTGCATTGTCTAGAAAAGTAGCTCAATTAACAGAGATACATTCATGGGGGATTACTGTGGTAAAGAACACTCTCCTTCTAATGACTTTCTACAGAAATTTTTACTCAGAGGGGATTTTAAACATATTAAATGCTGGGCAAAGACAGCACTGCAAGTAAAGCTCAGCTGCATTATTGAATTTTGAAAGAGGAACAATTTATATTACTGGAACATTTAGAAACAATTCAGGCAGAGATAATAAATGACTAATGACTATCAATAAATGGTTGGTCAGTGGTTATGACAGTTTAGAATCTAAGAGGTCAACAGATTTGCTAAAGCGATGGAATTACACTGTGTATAAAGCACCTGCTACTCCTGTTAGCAATATGCTTTTAATGCCTCTTTATTTTTATTTAACCTTTTTTAACTATTTCTATAATGGATTGAATATTCATTTAAAACAAACAAAAAAAAACCTGAAAGGGATTGGATCCTGTTGGACCTACTATAGATTTGAACTCTAGCCACAGACAAAGTCTAGAGGCCAGAGCCAGGCTCAGTGACTGTACTGGTTTGGTGTGTCAGGAGGAAGGGCAGTGGAAGCAGACACTGGGTATTTATCCTCTGATGGCTTTTTCAGTATGCATCTACCTATTGATATCTGTGGTCCCTCCAGGTTAGATCAAGAGAGATTTCGACCTGCTTCTGCAGCATTATGGTCTTCTCTATAGTCTGCCTTCTCCTCCCTGCATATTCCAGCTTCCCTGCTTGCACTGCAAAGTTGCAGCTCCCTTCCACTATTGCACATGGATTCGGAACCAACCCCTCCCACCACCCTCCTTCCTGGGTGGGAAGCAGCACTCCACGGACGCTGTCAGTCTTTGTTTGTCTATAAACATGATTCAGTCTCCCTGCTATGCTGCTGACCTTTTCAGAATTATACCCACAGCTCACCCTGAAGCCAATAAGCTCACAGTGTGAAGGGAAACAAACCTGCCTTTGCCCATTGCAGGACTTTCTAATTATGTCTGAAATGCCTTTGCACTTACAGCAGGTCTTGGGGAGGCGGGAGACGGGATGACACCGTGTGATGGAGCTGACACACACAAAAGGTCCTCCCCAAGCATGGGATTGGTACAGACCATCCAGAACAGGCTGACAATGCCGAGTTCTTTTCTGAGGACAGGTAGATGCAGATACTCTCTTTCTATGTGATTTGTTCAAGACACCTCTTACCACACTGTTGGGAAACACAGAATCAGCCGACATAACTTAGGTGTCCCAGCTTTGTTACAGGTGAGCTATTGTCCAAATTTCCAGTACTGTCCTAGTTTGAGCTAGAACAGAAGTAATTCTGTTCAGTGATTCTACTTCTCAGCTCAGTTCCTCTAACTAACTGCGCTGTATGAAATCAATGGCAGAGAGCGTCTGCTTCTGGAAGTGGAAACATTGGATGTTTGATGTTCTACCAAGAATCAGTGTGCAGAAAGGCTCTTGCTTATACTTGCTCCTATGGGACCAAGGTCACTCCTAAATCTTGTGTACTGTGTTGGGGGTGCAGAAAGGAAAAGGCTGCACCTGCAGCGAGAAGCAGCCAGGACCAGCAACCCTAAACTGACTAACAAGGGATTCCAGCCCATACACAGCATGTTCAAGCTGAGGGATCATGAAGGTCAAGCTCTTTTCTTCAACGTCTTGGATAGAGGACTCGGTTCATTCTACCTTCCACCCAGTCTCTGCATTCCTGAATCCAGTCCCAGAATCCAGTTCCTGAATCAGGTTCCTGTCTGCCACTAACTCCAGTCTGGGACTTTCCCAGTGTCTGCCCACAGCATCAGTGGTGATGATGATGTAATTGCTATCAGGGGGGTGGGTTCAATATTGGTTTTGTATATATTTGTATATGTTTCACTTTATTGTTATTTCTTCATTAAAGCTGTTTTAGTTTTCTTTTCCAATCCCCAGGTCTCTCTCCCTTACTCCCTTTCTCTTCCCCATTGGGGAAATAATGACCATAACGGGGAGGCAGGGCCATCTGCTCAGAGATGGGGTTTATGTTGTAGATAACCACACTGCCCAGGTGAATTTCACTCTTGTTCATTACCTGTCAATGGAAGGAAAAAGAGATTTCCCACTGAGAAAGGGTGTGTCGACCTCTGGAGCTTAATGTCCCTTTGCTGACATTGTGTGAGCTCCACGCTGGGAATGATTTCTTAAGTGTCTTATAAATACACAGTCCTGTAACTACTGAAGCAAAGATTATTCACAGTGGTTTTTGTTGTTTGCTTTTTTCTCCCTGCAACCAGGCTGATTGTTGTAACAAAAACTAATTGAGAAATGACAAGCTATTGTTAGTAAGATTCAATTTTTTACACAGCAGGAAAGGTACTGATTGAGAAAAGTCAACCAGCAAATCATGAAGTTGCTAACCCTTTTCCTTCCATTCCTAATCAGAAGGATGTGTTATTCTCTCCCCTGCTAGTCACTAATGTAGCTCCATAAGCTTTATGGGGTGACTCGAAACTCACCTGGTAAATGCCCTGGCAGCCTGGCAAGACTGGGACAGAAGTGAATCCTTTTGGTCCTGCCTGGATTACCAAGGGTGCAAATTTCAAACCACAACACACTGTGTTTCTTTGACTCTTGCAGGTAACAGACAAGACCTGACAGATTTTCCAAACCATTTTCTGAGAAAGTGAGGTAACTGGTCTATCGTGCTTTATTAAAGACCCTGTGCTATTAGGTTAGTAGGAAAACTACAGGAATGACTGACCATAAATCAGGAAATGTGACCGTTTCATATTCTAGTGCGTGATTTCTCATATGTGGAGCACAAGAAATGTTTTGCCTGCAAGAAACTCTGGAGTTATTTGCTGTGTACAGGAAAGCCAAAAGTTAAAACTGAGACAGAGAAAACCCCAGATACATTTAGGTAGTCATGCCTACACTGTTTCTCATGCCCATAGGCAGGAGAGCAAGGATCACTCCTAGAGCAATCCGGACTTTCATAACCCTTCTCTCTACAGCCATGAGGGAGGTAGCTTTTCTATTCCATAGAAGAAAAGTCTTCCCTTGAGGTAAAGTTCTTCCCTTCTCCTGGGCTACTGTTAAGAAGGTCTGGATATTCACTGCCTCTGACTCCATCTCCCTACTGCGGGGGACATCTCTGTACCCAGTGCTGTCTGATGTTCTCGATTCCCCCTCAAGGACTCAATTTTCCCAAGGATTCCACTTGAACTGATTTGAGATCCCACTTGGTCTGTCTTGAGATCCAAAAAACCTGAGTGGCATTCCCAACAGTGTTAGATGCCATGGAGGTGGGTGGTCACTGCAGGACACAGTCACTCTGAAGGAAGAAAGGCTCATGCCAGCACATTAGGAAGTGAAAAAACCTGGGCCAAGCCTCAAGCTCAGTAGCTTGAAGTGCTTATCTACAGAATCTGAACTAAGCATATTGTCACTTTAGGCTTCCTTGTATGCTTGTGCCATTCACACTCTGGTGACCACAAAGATAACACAGATGGACTCACAGACTCACAGGTATCTCCACAGTGCTCCAAGTGGGGTGACTTATGCTTAAGACATGTGTCAGAAGCTCACAGAAACCTGTTCAAATTCAGTTCCTGACCTGTGACAGCCTTGACCTCCCAGTGCTTTTGAAAGAATGAGAGATGAATGTGGCCCAAGCAAGGACCCCTAAAAGGTGATGCAAATACCAGCTGGAAACGAGCTCACTGAAGCTTTATTATTACGAAGCTCTATTGCTGACCTGAGCTCAAGATTATGGGTGTATTACCCTTGGCAGGCTGTCTGTTCAACATTAAGATGAGGATATAGGTGATCTTGGGAAATTATTCATGCTATTTCAGATTCAGGTGCTTATTTGATTTCTCAGCCGTTCTGTCTTATCTCATTAGGAAATGAATCGAAGGCAGATCCATGTACACAGCTTCTAATGAAACTGCTGGAGTGACAAGAGATAGCAAGATAATTAAATCCCATGCTGTACTTGAGCTAGAACAGAAACTTTTTCTGCTTCTGAGGTTGTTAAATTGGCCAGTACTCAAACTTGTAAGTTTGTTAGTTTTAAGTATATTATAGAGGACTCTCAGAGAATGCATGAGGTATTCCTCAGTGGTTCTTACCCTGTCTTTAATTTTAGACAGCACACATTCCTTTAGGATTAGTTCCACTGCATGAAATCACTTTATAAATTCCTACTGAGCTAATGAGTTCTGTACTCTTAATTGCCAGGTCTTATTTTCTGTCAAGTTTTCTGTTTTGTCCTTCCATTATGTTGTACTTCATCTGCCAAATTATACTTCTTTATACTAATTCTGGATTCAGTAATAACTGCATCTCTTGAAATTCAACCATTAACAAGTTGTGCACAATAGAAAACACCCAGCAAACAGGGGCTGCAGTTTCCTCTGAAGAATAATCTTTTAGACCAAAGTGCTGCGTTGTCCACAGCATCCATATCTCCAGTTTTTGCTCTTTCCAGCTCTCTCCTTTTGTAGTCACTTAGCCTTAATTCTGTCTTTAAATGTTCAAGTTGACACTTGACTGTCCTGGAGTTCCACTCATTAAAAATGTATCTGAGTTTAAAAATGGCATATATTGGAGAGAACGAGACACAAAGTAACATCTAGAGGAAATCATAATCCTGTCATTGAAAAACAAGCACTTGAGACAGATTAAGTTGCTCATTTGCTCGTGCTTAAAACGCCTATCAGTTTGCTATATACGAATCTAGCCACTGAAATATAGATACTTGCCACTTGACTTTGTTTTATGCAGCACCGAGAACCCATGGTTTGATGACAGAGAACATGTAGGATACAAAAGATGCTGGAATGACATTTGGTGGGCCCTGGTCTCTGTTGGGACAGGCTGTAAGGCTGCTAACTGGCATCAAACATAAAGGAATCTTTACTTTGGAGAACCGTCCATTAGGAAGTGGTACAAAGCACCTGATCTCCATTGATGTTTTCTATTTTGAAGTAAAAGAAGCAAGCACGTGCGAAAGATGGCAACCAGCAACTGGGGTGCTGGAAACATCTACCTCCAGAGGACAAGAGATTAGAGGTGGGAAGTGAAAATGAGTCCAGAACAGATATACTTGTGTTTCCCCTGAACATCACAACATTGCATCCTTTAAGGAAACAGACCGTCACTGCATGAGAGGGAGGAGAGCCAGCCCAGACCAAAGCCAAGCAGTTCATCAACTCGAATTCTCCTCTCTAGAAAGGATCTAGACTATCTAGCTTGTTAGAGCTATTGGCCTTGTGAGAGATGTAGGTGACAATGCCAACACTCCCTGTCATTACACAGCCACAAGTAAGACTATAATGTCCTAAGGTGACAATAGAACACGTCCACTTCAGTGTCCAGTCCTCGTATCATGGGACACAGTATGGTGGAGGAAGCCCTCAGAGAAACTCACTGTCCTCTCCCATATGCAGACTGTCAAAGTGTGCCTGGGGACTGGGTGCCTGACCACTGCCTTTCACCATCACAGCTTCAATGGCCAGCAGAGCTAACTGTGTGTGAGACAACGAAAAGGCTCGTACAGGTTGGCTGCCTGATACGGCCTCATTCAGTCCCAGTGCTGCCCCTGCAGATAACGAGGTCTTCCTCAGTCAAGGCAAATTGAAAGCAATACCTACAGCTGTCTACCTCCAACTCCATTGGAAACCACAAATCCATTGGAAAGGATTGACATAATGGTCATAAGCAATCAAGAGGCAAATAACCAGTGGGGAAAAAGCCTGTGGACCACAAACAGAATTGGTCTGTGTGGAGTGCTGTGATTACAAATAGACTAACCAAAATAAAACAGGCAGTGAAATCTAAAAGAAAACAAATGCAAGCTTCATGCTCTTTGCATCATGCCTGTTGCATTTCCTGTATACAGGCAAAACCCTGGGCAGCCTCTGGCATTGTGTCATATCAGTGTGCTGTCAGGCTCTACTGATGAACGTGCATCAAGCTGTTCTGCCATCCCTGTGTCACAGCACTGTAGAATCAGAGGGAACCGGGGCTGGAGGGGGTCCTCAGCTGGCAGGCCATGGCTGGAGTCATCTGTTCTGGACATATGACTGTCAAACTCAGGATTTCCTCGAAGAGACACTTCCTAGCCTCTCACATTCTTTTTACTTATTTACCTAGACTCACTACTAAAAACATTTTCCTAATTTCTAAACCAAGAATTCTCTTTGAGATATTCCTGCATTGCATCACGTACCGCCTGTAACAAACATGGAGAATAGACTACTTTTTGCAGAAATCTGTTACATACTGAACGATTACTTGACACTTGCCAGTCTTCCCTAGATGGTGCAACTCTGGTCCTACCCATCTTCTGATATATGTTATTAGCACAATGTCTCTTATCTTACTGCTCTCCCCTGGGCTTTCTCAATTCAGCCCAAATTTTGTTGATATGTGGTGCTCACAAAACTTCAGACTGAGGTCTTTCTGAACCACATGGGATGGTTATTGTTCTGTGTCTGCCTTTGCTGTAAGAGCATGAGCATGACCTTGACCATCTTTACCTGGTCAAGGTCAGCTTCTCACCCACTATAACTGCCAGGAGCCAGGCTCTTCTCTCTTATGTCCAATGACAGGACAAGGGGCAGCGAGTGCAAGTTGGAGCATAAGAGGTTCTGCAGAAACATAAGGAAAAACTTTTTCACTGTGAGGTTGAGGGAGCACTGGAACAGTTCCTGTGTGACCTGCTCTAGGTGGTCCTCCTCTGGCAGGGGGGTTGGACTAGATGATCTTTCAAAGTCCTTCCCAGCCCCTGACATTCTGTGATTCTGTAGTTCTGTTTTCCCCCATTTTTATTTGTGCAGTTGAGGTTCTCCATCTAAGGGTGGTATCTGCAACCTTTGCTGCACTGTAATTTGACCATTTTCTTAAAAAGTTGCCAGATAATGTCTTTTGAATATGACTCCCACCCGCCAGTGTGTTGGGTCAGTCCCCCTTGGTTGTACCTGCAAACTGCATCATCAGGTTTCCTATTCTATCTTCTAGGGTATCAGTGGAAATAATAACAGGCCAGACAGGCCAGATAGCTCTTTAATCTGACTCAGTACTAACCTTCATTCATAACAAACCATTCTTTCTATGATTTTTCAGGCTATTATGCACACATATTCAAGCAGTTTTACTCAAATCAGGTACCTCTAGACGTTGCATTATATTGTTGTACCAGGAGATGTAGCGAGGTGCCTTCTCTTGAACCTTTAACATTTCTTTCCCTCCAGGTTCATCTAAGGCTCCCTTGTTTCTCCACCCCCTGCCTAGATCCTTCTTGAAACTACCTCTAGTTTCCTCTTTTGCCAGACTCTGTCCCCAGTACCATCTTTCCTTCTGCTGTTTGTCTTGAAGTGGGCTGTATAGTCTTTTGAGTGCATCTTTTGTTTGGGGTTAATCTCACTTAGTCTACCAGAAAGTCCTTATTCTTTAACACTTGCCAAAGAGAAGTAACACACACAAATAAAGTGGTTCTGCTCAAATCAAGTGAGAACCCAGCACAAAAAACATGTTGATTGAAGGAGTTCTTACTCTTTCTTTTTATATTATAGGTAGGATACTGCAGTATAAATAATTGTCCTGCATAGAAAAGTAACTTCATGACATGGATTTGTTTTAACTTGGACCCATAACTGAAATTTTGCTTGTGGTTCAAACTCAACCGATGGAAAAAGACAGTGTTGCCTTAGGTGGAAATCAGTTCAAGAACAAAGAAATATATATATCCACATAGATGCCTGCCTGAATGCTGGGTGTCTTGAGCTCTTTTTGCAGCACAGTCAGTCAGCACAGCCAAGGGGACCTGAGGTGTCATTCAGTCATCCAGACACTGCCAACTCTAGGGTAAGCTGAATTACTCTCTGGGACTGGCTACCCATGGACAACAACAGGCTCCTGAGGCACAACGGGCTCATTTCAGTTGTCCATGTGGGCCTTCACCCAATGTCACTTGAGATGATCCGGGGTATCTTTTGTTCGTTTCTCCTTGGGGTGCCTCATACAGTAGTAAGCTAATGCATCACATCTCTAGCATACAGTCCTAAGAAGGTAAAAGCTCTCAACTCTTATTTTAGTTTGAAGGACCTGAGCTGAGCTAGCTGAACCAGGAAGAGAAAACTCTATTTTCAGTGGCCTTTTTCTAGTATATATGTTACTTTTCTACACTGACTAATAGACAGAAAGCCAGGAAGAGCTGATGCAGTGATGGAAATGATCAACAGGGGTTTTTACTCTGTTGGCACCGCTCCCTGTTAAAATGTCCATAACAAATATGGAGAAAAGCCCTGAGTAAGAGCCAGGTCTCAGACTCCTAGCCCAGCAGTTTACCCAGAATCCTGCTTTCCATCTTTGATGCATCCCTTTGAATATCACCCTGCTGTGCACTAGTCTTGCTTCACTACACAGTGGAGACAACTACACAAAGAAACCTTCTGTTTGTGTCATGAATTAACAGTAATGATCAAATTTAATGGGATTGTGTGTCTGAGAAAAACACAGAGACCATTCTTTCCCAGTGGCATGCTGCACTCATTGAATGTCACTGCTCTTATTAGCATAAGGGTAACTAATGATGCTCTGTAGGAAGTAACTTTGAGGAGCCCTGGGTTTCAGCCTTACCCTGTTGATCAATTCACCTAAATGACTTATTGCAGGCTTAAAAAGAAAGGAAAATGTTTTAAAAACTGTTTTCAGAAGTACATGTGTTGATGTGGTCTCCTGCAGGGATGGCTCTTCATCTGTTAGCTTGGCTTGCCTTGCCCTTCTGTTTCTGAGGTTTGACCTATCTTTTATGACAAAAACCAAGCTCTGTACTTTTAACAGAAGAGTCAACAATAGTAGCTGAAGAACCTTTTAACTGATATCAGTAGGAAGCTATGCGCCCATTCATTTCATTAATTGGTATATTAGCAGCGTGAAAGAACAATTGGCTTTGACAAAAAACCCAAAAAAATAAAACAAGGGATGACTTACAGTTTCTGAGGATAGTGTATGCTGAATAAACTTCCTCAAATTTTCAGGATTTTTGGAATGAAGGCCTAGATCCATAAGGCTTTTCACTGACAAAGTCCCACTGCAATGAACAGAAGTCCAGAGCAAGAGTGCTTTTGTGGATGTTGGCCAATGTGCCTGAGCTCCAGTTCAGCTGCCAAGGACTAGAGGCAATGGCAAACTTCCCATAAAGATCAGTGGAGCAAGCTTAAGAGATGATTTATTGTTAAAATCTAATGTTAAGGCAGATCCTCAGCTGAAGTAAATTGTCCCAGGCTTGTAGAAGTCAGTGGTCCTTGAACTATTGAAACTAGCTGGAAATTTTCCCACTTCTTTTATTGGTTTTGTCAGTTGACTCTCATGTTTTCTAACAGGAGGCTGCTGGACCACAGTAGTGGCCTGTTGGACTATGGGAAGAGCAAGACAGGCAGATCCTGTCTCACTCTTTGTGCACCTCCCCCATCAGAGGACATTTCCATGGAAGCAGGAGAATGGAGAGACGAGACATCAGAAATAGCCTCACATTTGCTGAAGTAATCGCTGGAGTGGTCCCACAGACAATCCGCAAAGGTGGGTCAGTAAATGGGAAGGTACAAACCCAGGTAAAACACAGTGCTGGGTTACAGCAAGCCTCCCCATCAGGCTCCTTGCAGAACATTAGGTAATCAGCTTTTAAATATTTTATTTGCTGAGAATTTCAAGCGTTTCCCCAGCGTGCTGAAACACACCAAGGATTGTGGCTTTTGACATTTAAGTCAAAACTCAATAATCTGTTGACCTGTCAAATAAGATATTCCCAGTGCTTAATAATATATATTTTTTTAATCTTGTAAAAGTCAGTTCAGAAAAATATTCCTGTTAAACAGACACTTGGTGGCTGCTTTAAATCCTACACTTAAGGCCTGTGTAGAAGAGAGTAATAGATAAGACGAAAACCAACATATCCTTTGAGCACTGTGATCAAAGTACATAAGAATACTTCAATAGATCTGCTGTTGCTGTCAAAACGCTGCTGCTACCCTAATGCTCTCATAGTGCACCACTGGAGAGACTACTGAAGCACTTCTCTCCTTCAAACACCAGCCTCTCCTGATAAAACATACTGGTGAGACTCAAACCCCACAGATGCCGGCGAAGTCTGCCCGGTTGATGTTGAGGGGGTTTGGGTCAGATGGCTAGTGGCCTGACTGGACCATTCGTTTTAAATCTTTCTAAGGAAGGTCTGTGTCACTAGTCTCATTGGTAAGAACAGATTGCTCCTGGCTATTAAGTATGTTGCTGTGCCTACACACACTTCCAGAGCAGGCAGAGCATGTCAGTGATGGAGTTGAGCAGTCCCAAGGACTAACTGTTATTTCAGACCTGAGTTGCAGGATAGTTGAGCTTCAAAAGACTCTTAAATTGTTGATCCCATCATTGAATGTATCTGTAGATAGCTGCACAAACAATGTGGTGGTGATAGTTCTCCTGTCCCTGAGCAAACCCTTATTTTAGATATTTTTTTTTTAGAGTGGAATACATTGGAGCTGAACTGGGGTTTGAAGAGACTAGGGTCTTTTAAAAGCCTACACTAATAGGTGGCAGAATAATTTCAGTTTGCTGAGTCCTTTAGAAAGAAAGACGGGCCTTAGGTAACAGTCCCCATCGTTGCTGAAATCACAAACACAACCATATGATCCTACTGAAAAGGTCATCAGGAAGGGAAACTGAGAGTACACAAATTGAGCTTGATTAATAGAAAGAGATTGACCAAGTTTTGTATTTCATAGTCAGTTAACAAACAAATTAAAATGACCTTCCTAGTCGGAAGCAAACAGCATCTTAAATGATTTCCACTTTAATTAATCAAGGTGCTAATTAGTAAAACTGGTGTCTTGTGGAATTAGCAAAGATTTGGAACGAGTTACATTCGTACTGGGAATGTGCTTGTGGTTTGTGTTTTCCTAATAAACAGGAAAATAAGAGGTTCCTGAGGGATTCAGTGATGGCTAAAAATTAATGTCTGTGTCTCACGGCTTGAGGCCACCCAGCCAGCACTGGACACCAGGCAGACACTTGCTCACCCCTACACCCCTCTGGAGGGATGGGGAGGAGAAAATACAACAAAAGGCTCGAGGGTCAAGACACAGGACAGGGAGGAGTCACTCACCAATTATGGTCATGGGCAATCGACTCGACTTGGGGAAACAAAATCAGTTTAATTTCAACAACAAAATCACCGCCAATTGAATAGAGTAGGACAGTGATGAATACAACTGGATCTTAAATACACCTTCCTCCCACCCCTCCCTTCTTCCCGAGGCCAGCTCTGCTGCCTCATCCCCCACAGCGGTGCATGGGGATGGGGAGTGCAGGCTGTGGTCAGTCCCAGTCCTTTCCGTGGTGTTTCTGCTTCTCCTTCCTCTTCAGGGGCAAAACTCCTCACGGTGCTGCCCTGCTGCAACGTGGCATCTCTCCCATGGGAGACAGTCCTCCATGAACTTCTCTAAGTAGCATGGGTCACTTCCACAAGCCAAAATCTTCCCAGCAATGGCCTGTTACTGTGCAGGCTTCCCTCAGATTCATGGCCTCCTCTGGGATCAGTCCCCTGCTCCAGTGTGGGGTCCTTCATGGGATGGGATTCTGCCCCACCACTGATCTCTAAAGGATGCAAGGGCTCAGGCTGCCATCTCACCACGGGCCAAACTCTGTGCGTCCCCCTCTCCTTCCTCACTGATCTTGGTGTCCACATGATTGTCTCTACCGCTTCCCACTCCTCTCCAAAATATCTTTTATACCCCAAAACAAAAATTCACCCAACAGGTTTCTCCCGTGTAAAATACATTACCACAGAGGCAATGATGGGCTCTGCCTTGGCCAGAGGTTTGTCCGACTTGGAGGTGGGGAAGCTTCTGAAAGCTTCTTACAGGAACCATGCCAATAGCCCCCTCCCCGCTACCAAACCCCAACAGACACAAACCCAACACACTGAGCATTAAAAATGCAAATCAAGTCCTAAGCCAAGAGTCTGGACCAGCGTGCTACAGCCTACTGCCAAATGCAATAAAGCCAGGACAGAAGAAAATCCTAAAACTGCTTGTATTTGAAATGGGATTACTTCTGAGAACTCCAGTGCACACAGGGGCCCAAGAATAGCACGGGTTGAGGAAGGCAGGCAAGAGAAGTCACAGGAAAGCTATTTGCAGCGTGTTCTTCATCTTGTTTGGTTTCCTTGTCTTTCTTGTGCACTGTTCAATACTGGTCGGACATTGGTTCTCCCTAGGTTGATTCCGACTCTTTGCTCAGATGGTGTCACCAGAACCTTATCTCCTTGATAATTTCCTCTTACCCACTGGAAGGCTGCTAACAGCTGTCCTCAAAGACAATACTTCTCAAGGATGAGCAATGCCTGTTCTCTCAGGCTTTCCTCCCAGGGCACATGTTCCAAACCTCTGGCACCTTGTTGACTCTCCACAGGCCTTCTCCCAGCATCTTTCTTGTACTGGTTCTAAAACCTGGACAATTGGCATAGTACAATAGACAGGATCTAACGAGTGCCGTGCAAAGGGGAACAGTAATTTTCCTTGATCTGTCTGCTGTGCTGCTGTTAACACAGCCCTGTAGGCTGCCAACCTTCCCGACTGCCAGGGCACGCTGCTGCTGTTTGCTTACCCTACCAGCCACCAGGACTTGGAGGTCCAGATTAATTGTTGTCATTTGTTGCTGTCATTCCCTCCTGCTGAAGCCATACGCTGCGTTTGATCAGAAATGTACCCAGCATCTGATTTCACCCCTCTGGGAAGCACGACATTATCTCAGTGATTGCAATCGGAAACACAGTCAGCGCTTCTAAACTTTGGCAAGTGAAGGAGACCAAAAGAGAGACTGAGAGAACCACACCACAAATACCTGTCACCACAGAGTTAAGTGTCGGGTCCAGCAGAAAAAAATTTACGTGCAGATGTAGTCAGAAATCTCCAGAGAAACGCTCCCTTGATTCTTGCTTCTGAGCAACAACAGCTCAGAACTCCCCCAGACGTCCAGCACCTGGGACTCATCTGAGCGCTTGTTTCTGATGCTCAGCACCTCTTCTAGGGGCATCAGGCTAAGTATAGTCCAGCCTGCGAACCACCAGTCACTGAAATATTTGGAACACCTCTCACATGTACACTGCCCACTGGTAGCAGCAAGAGTTTTGAAGCACGCCACCAAGTTGCCAGTGCAGAGCACCGTGACTTCCAGCTCTTAGCCTCAGCCAGCCCTTTTTTGTGTCATCGGCATAAAGCTGAGCCTCTCAGATCCTTGCTCTTGGGCACTGAGTTCAAAGTCACCTCACCTACCCTAGCAAGGCCTTGCAAGGCTGCTCTGAAATCAGGCACCACTGATAAGAACCGATGATAAAACAATCATCCCTTGCCGCTCAAGGGAATAAAACCAGCAACATTTAGGGTTTGGAAGTCCTCTTCTGTCAGCCAGTCACAAAGAAGAGCCCCTCTAAGACCCAGGAAGCATTAATTAGTGTCTTCATCTCTGCAGGAGCCGCTTATGCAGCTCATCTCTGTACTCTGTGCTTCCTCTGTCCTCTCCATTTTGTCCTTTTGACGGTCTCTCAGGGTTTCCGTTAGTAACAGTTCAGAGATGCTGCTGCCATCAGACATCTCCTTTCTCCAGACAATTCCTGTTGACCCACTGGCTACCTCTATGCTAGTAAGTAAAAGGACCAGGACCCATTAGTTGTCAGAGCACGACACAGATGCCCATGTGGCCAGCTCTCTTCTGCCTGACACAGGCTGGCCTCAGCCCTGCTGCTAGCTGAGAACCATCCCTGCCTGTACCGTTCCTCAAGAAGCAGCCTTTGAGGAACTCGCCCTCGTTACAGCCACACCAACAATTGTACAGCCTGGACAGTCTCACAGCCCTGCCTTGGCCCTGTCAGTTTATCAGTGCAGACATAACCACCCATTTCATCCCAAACCATTAAGGGCAAGTTTCTCCAGACTTAATGTCTAGGATAAGATTTAAGAATACTTCTACTTAAAAAAACATTCTGCTGAAAGTAGAGGAACAGTTTAAAGCACGAGCTTTAAATATGTCTATAGATTCTTATATTTCCTGTGTAATACATAATTCTGCATGTGGATATGCTTGCAAAAAATAACTATGGGACATGCAACTGATAACTGTGAGCTAACTGTGAAATGCATCCTTGTATTTCCATTTCAAAAGAAATGTCCTGCAAGGGTTTTTTAGGGAGCTAAACTGACACATTAGTATTTGAAAACTTCATCCTGTGTGTCAGTAAGGTTGAGAAATTTATTTCTGCATTTCTCTGGAACAAAACTAGCCAGGAGAATAGAGTTGTTTTTTGTGTATTAAGGATTCGCTGGCCTTCTGTCTGCTTTCAATACTGTTAGCAAAAATATGAACAGTACCAGTAAATACTTGAGGTGCAACAAGAAGTTTGTGTGCAAGAGAGAGAGCTCTCACATCCCCCAGGGTGATGGTTCTCAGCTCTACAATGGCTCCTCTGGAAACGGCTTCTTCCTTAAAATTCCCTTTGCTGTAAACAGTACATCCAAAATAACAGCAATTTTTATGAAGGTCAACTGTCAAGCACACAAATGCAGACAGCTTCTGTCAGGCTGAGGTTGCCAAGCAAGTTCTTCATTTAATAGGCAGTAAGAGACTAGGCACACCGGCTCAGAGCATGTGTGTAAATAGAGAACAAGAGGTTTAGATTGCACTTGCATTGGGGAAGGGCCGAGGGAACATTGTAGGGCCAAATGCAGCTAATGAGATGAGAGACATTCAAGACTTCAAAAAAAGAATTAGAATGACAGAGTCAATGGAAATGGCTCAAGACAATTTACGAAGCGCGTATGCATGCAGGTTCCCAACACATGCTTCAGAAAAATGCTCACGACAACCAAAATGTATGTGTTATAAAAAGATGAGAGTTCCTTCTAGATTAAACAGGGGAACACAAGAGGTTTTGGGTAAACACAAGGAAAAACTTTTTCACAGTGAGGGCGACGGAGCACTGGAATGGGCTGCCCAGGGGGATTTGTGGAGTCTCCTTCTCCAGAGGCGTTCAAGAACCGCCTGGACACGTTCCTGTGTGACCTGATCTAGGGGATCCTGCTCTGGCAGGGGGGTTGGACTAGGTGATCTTTCTAGGTCCCTTCCAGCCCCTAACATTCAATGATTCTGTGAAATGCTCCAGCCCCAACTCTGATGTCAGATGAAGTTTTTATTCTCGCTTTGAGTCACAGCAGAGCAAGCAGAGGTGCATCTGGCCCACGCTGCTCCTCAAAACCACCGCGATTCACAGCTTGGGAGCCACTGGCGTGTTATGCCTCTCACATTTATGCAATAGTTAAAGCAACAATCCCATGAAATCCCCTCATCTTTTGACATCTTTGTGCCCCTTTCTGGGTTTGTGTTTTATGGCTGTTCCTTCATTTTGATCTTCCCCACAAGATATCAGCCAGATGTGGATGGAATGTCAGAAATCGTTCCCCTCTGACCTACACAGATCTGGAAAATCTCTGGATTGGGAAGGTCTGTTTCGATGGATCTCAGAGACGAGAGCAGCATCAAGATGAAGAATTAAACAGTTCTTGGTTGCTGTGTCACTACTTCTCTCGTTGAAGTAGAACACAGCAGGAGAGAGGCAATTGTTAACCTCACAGACTCCCAAAATACCTCTGCCACATGCAGCTGATGGGCCAGAACTGTGACCAGATGAATTTCTGGTACTGGCCTGGAGAGATGAAAATCAGAAGAGAAGTTTCACATCAGCTGGAACCATGGTGCCTTGGGGTCTACAGTGGGAAGGGAGCTTCACAGAGACGTTCACTCCTCAGGGCCACAGCCCCTCTCTTGTCTCCAGACAAGGTATAACCCATCAGAGGCTTGATTTGCAGACATGCCCTGTCCTGGGACTGCCAGTTTGGGTCAGAGCTATTCTGGCCCTCGGGAGAAAGAAGGTGGCGAGGAGGAAGGGGACGGGGAAAGCAATGCACACTTTTGATAATAAAGTATTGCCAGATTTTGCAGTTTCTTTTGAAAACAGCATCCTTGATTTCCTTCTGCAGGCAATTCCTACAAAGAGTCTTAGACACGGAATACAACTGTATGGAAGAAGAAGTTAGAGAAGATGGGAACAAGCTCTGTTGCTCTTACTTGGATCCTAAAAGGTTTCCTTGGATAGAGTGACAGTAGGGTATTATCCATAGGGGAGAGGAAAGAACAGCAAAGACAAACCCTGCCATTTATGATTTTGGTGCTAACTCTTGTAAACATGCTGTCTGTAGGAGAAAGACAGACACAACATACTTCCAGGCCACCTGGAGACCTGGCAAACTTATGTCATTGTGGTGCTCTTTAAAGCATTGCTGTTTAGCTGCCTTTTTGGTGATGAGTTCACAGCCAAATGTTCCCAGAGCACTATCCCTTTTTGAAGCACACAGCAAGAGATGGGAAAGAGGAAAAAGTAAGCATAGAAAAGGAACGGAAACATAAGATAAAGAGAGATAGTATAACCCTTATTCCTTGTACTGTTCAAGCTTTAGCAGAAGCTGATTGATGAAGAAGAAAAAAAAGCTAAACCCATTTCTTTATCCAACTTGCCTAGTCATCTCTCAAAGTGAGTATATTAAAGTTCAACAGCACCAGAATAGTTATTTGAGTCCAGCTGGTGCGGGGAATGTGACTCTGCTTGTTCCTGTTCTACGTGCCCCTTCTCTAGACATTACTCTAATAAAATGAGCCCAAAAAGGTTATGCATCCCATTGGATCAGTTTTTTCTCTGTCAGTTAGTCCTGCTTCCCAACACACAAATTTTAATTCATTCATTTCCAGCTCTACACTTCTCTTGTTGACTGAACATGGTGTCAGCACTGTCCTTGACTGGCATCCATAGACCCTTTGGATAAAGCCAACCTATCAGTTGTTTGCTCTAACTTCCTCTACGGTCTGGAAAACCACGTGAAACCTTTGGTATCATTTCCTAGATGAAAATCTGGGAGATATATACAAAACTCCAGGAATTACAGCAGCGAGCAGGACAGTGACACCAAGAGCCCACTGAGATCTCTTCAGAAGTATCTGTTCTTATCAGGGACCAGATGGCTTACAACTTGGCTGTGGCTCTTCAGGACCTCCTTGAGTCAGACCAGTCTGATATCTAATTTAGGACACCATGGTGCTATCCCTGAAAGAGCCCACTGGCAAAATGTATTTGACCCAGTGAACTCAGCATTCCTCCTTGTTTCTTGCTGTTTTGAGACGATCATCATAGGGAACTGTTTGGGTACCATAACAATAAAGGACACTTAGATGCAGATTGTGCCTCAAACCAAACCTGGGGCCAGGGTTTGAAATTTAAATACATTTCTTTCTGTTTAACTGTTCTATCTAACACTAATTTGCCTTTCACAAGTATCCTCAGGTCCAAGATTACTGACATGCTGAGTCTTTTGAAATGGGCAGTGAATTATGCAGCACCTTTTTTTGGTCTGGAAGTTGCTCCCAAGCACTCCACAGATGCTAGCCACCAACAGATCCCAGCCCTCACGGATGAAGGTCTCCATCCCCAGCATTCCTGGTTTCTGCTGGCGGCTGATCAATAAAATCCATGATCAGCATGAAGAGGACAGAGGGACCCACAGGCAGGCACAGGATGGCTGGAACTCGGGCCTGACTAAAGGCACAGTGGTGGTCAGTCAAAAATGTGCTGGGATCAAATGCAATGGCATTTCACCAACGTCAATGAGAAAAATTATCTGGATTTTAATGAAAAAAAAAAAAGCCCACCTCACTACTTTAAGTTTTCCTTTTTTTTTTTCCTTCTTTTTTTTTTTTTTTTTCTAATAATGTTTTAAGAAAAGAAATAAAAATTCAGGGAAGGGGCTCACTCTTCTTATTTAAGATATATCTGTTCAGCAAAGTATTTTCTGTCACATTCTGTCACTACAAATCTTCTGAAATGTCTCCTTTAGGTTATAGTTAGGGTGTCCCTGTTATGCAATGAACTATATTTACTTTTCAGGTGTGCAGTGAGGAACAATTAGATAATGATGGCAAAAGTTATTGAAGATAGAAGCATCAAGGCACATCGGTGTTACTACTTAATTTGATTCATGCACTGGTAACAGACTGTACACCCCAGATTACTAACAATTCACTGAGTCTCAAAAAATCATTTTCTCTCTGGTTTTTTTTTTTTTTCCCCTTCAGAAGTACAGACTCTTGCTCTAGAAGCTGTTTCGGTATATTTTGTTAGGCACTAGTTCTCAATTTTTGTTCTTCTTGCAAACTAATTGACAAGTAACTGTCACTGTTGCCTCTGAAATACCATGTCTAAGTGGGGACACTGATCTTCAAGAAAAAGAAGTCCCTACTAAAGAGAGTCAAAGATCAATGGTGTGCCTAAAAAGAGAGTATCAGGTAATAATCCAGACAATTCAGCTAAATAAAGCTTTCAGATTCATCAAAAGAGTAAATAGTAGGGAAGCAGTCATTTGGAGCTGTGAGGGTGACGTAAGTAATATCTTTTCAGGTTGTGCTTGGTATCTTCACATAAGTTGTTGTATGAAATGGTAGCACTGGAATTGGTCTCAGACAACTCTTTCCAGTCCTGAATGAGATGGACAAGATGTCTGAAAGAGGCAGACATAAGGAGAACCCATCAATATGCACAATTTGCAAGTGAAATGATCCCCACATACACACACCAAGTGCCAGCCTTGCAGATGTAATTGGAGATCTGAAAGTCAAATCATGACCTTTCTGCCTGCTTCCCCTTCACCAGGAATAACGATATTTGTGATCAGAATTTAGCTGATTTGGGGTTTTTTTGGTAGTAACGCAGGAGGCAGAATATCATCCCCTTTCTCATCTAGAGACATGCTCACTTTGTGAAAGTCAGATTCAGCGTGTGACAGACAAGAAACGTGCTTGAATCACACAGAAAAGCCAGATCTAATGACTCACTACATACTACTTGCTATTTTTAGCCAGATCCCCAGGTTATTTTATTTTTATTTTTACAGCCACTTTTTGTATGATTTGTGTTCAAATCCACTACAAGATGGTTTAGAAATTCAAATTAGAAACTCAAATTAGAGACTCAGATGAATATTCACCCTGTGACTGATTCAAGACAAAGTCACCTAGCACAGTGAAGAAGATGGACAACTGTCTGATTAACCTAGCTCTGTTATGTGAATTCACTGCCCAATGCTCTGACATATCCTTGCTACAGAAATGCCTACGGTGCTGCTTCCATCTATTACCTACACTGCAGCTTTAGCAAAGACAAAAGTTGCCCTAGGTGACCTAATACATATTTTTCAAATGAAGATTCTATGACTCTAAGATGAAACTACTAATCAGAGACAGAGAAAAAAAATTACTGAAAAGGAGGGCAAAATGGGTCACGAGAAGTAAATTAAAAGAATGATCTCAGCACTGCCTATCATGTGTTCTAATAATAAATTAATCAACTTCATCATAAGAATCTATAGGGAAATCTGTTAATATAAATTAGGCAAAATCTGACTTTGAATGTCTTTCATAATTTCCCAGGTTAGTATGTAGGTCAACTGACACAGTGAAGCTCAGCATTCACAAGAATGGCAAAATGAATCATACAGCAACTCTAGGCTTCTTCAGTCAATAATCCATTAATGTAGAGAAGCTATGCTTGATTCATGGCTACAGACATTCCGGGGGCATTATTCTTCTGTCACTGGAAACATGGCACATAACTCACTAAAAGTTTAAGGAAAATACAGCAACTGACCCTGCACTGAGACAATGTCTGCAAGGGAGGTGGAAAGTTGTAGTTCTTCCTGCAGTCGTTAATCACACTATGATAAAAGATGTTTCTAGCACTTATTCTTAGGCCACATCGTCCTAAAGACTGAATTCTGATGGATTTCAAATGCCTGGCCTTGCAGTTTGGTCAGACCATAACTTCACTCCCAGGAAAACCCATTGACTATTTCTCAAAAGCAATAAACCACAGGGTTTGGAAGGGAGGAGGATAGGTAAGGATAGTAGATAGCAGACAGCAAAGATAGACAGGTTGGTTGGCATAGCCAGGAAGATAAAATAAAATGTACAAAGTAATCTTACCTATTTCAACTAAAGAAAAAACGAAAGACACAAACCACCAACAAAATAACCTAAACCAAAGAACCTCAAGCTGCCTATTATTACACAATGGCATCCATTCTTGTTTTCCACTCCTCAGTGAACTGTCGGGAGTTCTTTTTCCAAGAAAGACAAGGGTAACACAGGGCATATACTTGATGACTTTTATAGCTGCTGAAATAAGGCATTGGAGTTTAGGTAGCTAAACTGGTCGATATCCACTCTAGCTCATTCCCAGCTTCAAGGGAATTTGATTCTAGATTTGGTCCAAATTTATGTGACACAGTCAGGAAACTGAACTTCAGAAAGCCTGGGGTTTTAGAAAAGTCTTCAGCCAAATAGCTTTCAGACTATCCATTGCCTTCTATAGGGAGAATCATTAAAAAGTAGGCCTGGAAAGGTCTTTGAGGGGTCATCTAATGTACAGTCGTGCACCAAAACCCACTGTTACCTAAACTTCTTCCAGCATTCACCAAGGAAGTATATTATTTAGAGTGTCAGTTCCTTGGCAAAATGTAAACAAGCAAAATAAGAGTAATCTTTCATACGGAGTTAGGGTTTGAAAGTGAATCCCTTAATATTCTGCTCATGCTAGACTATTTTATTTTCTCTAATGTAATCCTCCCAAGGTCCACACCGCAGCTGAACTTTACAATACAAAATCACCCCATGTACTGAGTTTCAAACTTCTTACCGAAATGTTTCCACACGCCCATTTCTCCTCATTTCAGAACAGGGGGCATTAACCTGATGTACTTTTAGACAGACTGTAAAAGCTCTAAGCAATAGCAAACTTGCAGAAGACCTAGCAGAAACCAAAGTATGCAGCATTCTTGGCACTACTGACCATGAGAGTCTGAACAGAATAGAAAGCAATGCAGCAAGGCTTTGTGCATTAATCCTTTCATCACTATCTTCACTTTCCCACTGAGGGGAGAGACAGATATTTCTGGAAGAATTTTCAATATGACCTTGCAGATAGACAAAAAAAAATCTGTCCAGGCTCCAAGGCAATGAGTATTCATTCATTGGGTTTAAAACTAAATGGTATTTTTAGCCTGAAATAGGCAGCAATGCACACAAAACAGAAAGCTTGAGAATATCTTCTTCAAAGCCCAAGAAATAAAAGAGAAAGAAAGGAAAAAAGACTTTTAATATAAAGCTCCTTATTTTCAATCCAGCTGTCCATAGTCTCCGTTGCCTGCATTGCTGTTTGGATCGACATCAGTGCCCGTATTTCCTCTCAAACAGAACGGCTGTGGGTAGGCCACGGGACTCCCCGCGGGAAGAGTGCCCTATTTTCTGACTGCAAAATCTGCTGCTATTCACTTGTCCTAGGGCAGCCAAAAATCTACTGCTAAATAGTCCCAGCTCCTACTGTGTCTGCCCTACTTTGTGATAACGGAGTATGCTGTTATCAATCTCATCTACGGTGATTCAAATGAGTAATGGTATTAGCTCTCTTGCATTTCTAACCAGAATACCAGTCACATCTCTGGAGGCTGACTGAGATTCCCCGAACAATTCTCGGACTGTACTTGAATTCTTACTATAGCAGATGTTTTCCTTTAGTTGCAGTTCCTCATTCTATGTGATTAAAAGGGATCCTTCTTTTTTCCTTCTGCATTTCCAGACCCCTGCATAAAAGTACACTTCATAGGCAGATTTAGACAACCAGTAGCTTTCAAATCAAGAGGTAATGAATATTTGAGTATTCATGATCTAAAAATGAAAAGTCATGCTTTTTCATCCTCAAGTCTCGATTTTGGCATGCGCTCTGACAACCATTCTTCCTACCAATGGGAAAATAGTAATACAACTTACTTCCCTGCAGGGTGATCAACAGTTTCTTTTATAAGGAGCTTCTGATTGATCAGTAACATAGGATTCATTTTACTCTACAGGCAGATCTATAATTGTAGACTGTATCTGAGCAAGACAACAAGGTCTTCCTTGTAGTCAACAGAGATCTAACCAGGGTGCTCAATGGAACACAGGGTGCAGTTCACCTTAAATTATTCTAATTATTCATATAATTTATGAGTTATATGAGTAGTCTTCATACATGCTGAGATGACCTGAAGAAGAGATCAGATGAATGGCACACCTTACCTGCATTGACTATAATGAACACCTCGATTACATCTTAGAAGCAGATGTTCACATCATAGATACCTACGGATTTTGTCAGGTGAATGTCACCCAGATGTCTGAATGTCTCCTCATACATCATTAATTTCAGCTTATGGGGAAAGGCATTTCTATAAGTTGAACCATGTTAGACACCCATTCTGAGATCACAGTGCTTCTATAGCACTGGTCCCTCTGCATGGTTGTACCATGAGCCTCGATGACTAGTGCAGATTCAGGACCTACCTCTCAAACAGCTAAAGCTGGGTGCACTTATATTCTGTGACCTGAATGGGCAGGAACCCCAAATCCAGTAAAAATAAAGCTTTCAATAAATGATTATGCACATGATCAGCTGTAGTTTCCACTCCAGGAAATGCTGTGAGATGCTTCCTCAATAAATAAGCTGCACCATATGTATTTTAACACAGTGTTCCTCTTTCCTTCTTTGAAAATCTCATGGCCACCTTATTTTAATTGACAGTTAAACCAAAGAGCTTCTAATGTCAACACTGTGATCTGATGTCTTCCAGATTAACTGAATGAGAGGAGCATGGCCAGCTAGAAAATCTGGAAGTAGACCCATTTGGCTCATCTCTTTGCAGAAAAAGCCTTCACACTCCTTTCTCCTAATCTGCTCTGAATTGAAAACATGAGGCAAGGATAACAAACAGTAGCAATCTCAATCCCACCAAAGGCAAACAAATTACTGCACGTCTAAGACTACATTTCTAAGAGCTGTGCTTTCACAGGTCAAGCACTAAAAAGACAATGTAATGGCATCCTGTTGTTTTATAGAAGGAGTATGAGGCTTTGTTTCAGTCTTTGGCAGGTTTAGTTCTCAAATGCGTGTTCCGATACTGCTGCTTTTGTTACCTGAATGACAGTAAGTGTACGTATTGTCCCACATCTGGTGGGCACACAGTACTTCTATATAATTATTCTTTAAAGTTTGCACAAGAAACTCGCAGAGGTTCTGTTTATGGACATTGAGGATGTCAAACAACGTGGAAGAAATAAAGGCCCTGCTTAGCACGGTGTGGATAGGTGCTGGATACGGTTTCTCTAGTCCAATTGTCTGTTGGTTGGAAAGAGGAACAGACTGGGCACCCGCTGAGAACAGCCAGAGAGCCCAGCAGCAAGCTGTGGCAGCTTCTCCTTCCCATGGCCCGGCAGCAGAGCTCCAAGAGCACTAGCTAGCCTGGCACGACAGCTAGCAGGGCCTTTGGCACCTGCTCTGCAGAGCAGGCTGGGTGGAAGCATCTGCCCCTGAAAACAGAAGGAACATGAATGAGGATAATGCAGAAGCTCTCTTGGACAGAGCAGAGAATCCTACCGATGGAAGCACAGGCATGAACAAAGGGTCATGCTGCTCCATCCCCTGTAATCCAATCAGCTAATATCCCTTTTTAATTAGCTACAACCAAGTTAGCATAATGAGTGCCTTCTCTGTTTACAAGCTTCATCTGTCCTCTTCCATTCTTGCATCCAAGTCTGCAGTGCAGTTATGGCTGGCTTTTGACTATGTGCTTGACTGAGGGTTGTCCCAACCTTCCCATTAACCTCAAGCCACTGAAATGCACCATTCTGTAACCATTAGGCACTGACAGAGAATATCCCTCTACCCTTGTTCGTAGTCAATGTTCTGCCCTGCAGACAAAAACCCCTGTCTCTTTGGAGGAATATTCATGTACTGTCACTAATCTGATCCAATGCATCAGGGGTGAGAGCCTTGCACAGCCCCCGTACCTTTGCACTCCTAGAAAGACGGAGGACGTTGAAGGAGGATTCAGGAGACAGGCAAGAAGAGTAGCTGTCCTTGAAACCCTGAGTGTCACCTATGCTTATTTGTACACCAAAGGCATTGAAACACACACGACATTTCAAAGACTTTAAGGACATTTGAAGAAATAGTAAAGGACAAAGTCTGCTTTGTAAGAATTTGCTACGGATCTTCACATCAATGCAACAAAATAATTCTTTCATTTCACAGCTCACGATTCTTTGTCAGATTATTGCACAGACTGCTTTTTTATTGCTCAGTGGCTTTTAATTGGTGTGCATCGTAGGAAAGGAAATATCAATGCAAGAACGACTTAGAAATGCAAAATAACTAGGTTATTATCCTATTTTACAGTAAGCTTTCTTTTAATAGCCACTCATTTCTGCTGTTCAAGCAGCCCCTGTGAAAAGGGATTTTGTCCTTCAGACAGAATAAAAGACATCTTGATGCTAAAAATAAAAGAAATGGGAATCACTCGCTGGAGCTGGAATCCTCCCCTGCAAGAAGGCCCTGACAGCACCAAGGCTGGCAGAGAAGCGTCCTGATGGAACAAAGGCAACAACAGCCCTGAGACATCTCCCCTGCACAGCAGGAGGAAGATATTCATAAGGGTCTGCATTTCTTAGAAACCATCCTGTGATGTTGTGTCTACTGTCAGGCTCACTTAAAATAAGACAAGGCTTCACCAAGCTTAGCCAAAGATTTTCTAATACCAGCCTGTGAGCTAGCCTGGTCCAGCTACAGCAGGGCCAAAATAACGTTCTGTGGATTAAAAATCGAAGTTAATTATAGCAACAAACTGTCAGAGTTTGTCCTTTCTTTATTTTTAATTTTCTCTGTTCTGTCTTGTTTTTTTTCCTGCCCCCTCCCCTCTCTTCCTGAGCTGGTAGGCATCTGCTGCTGAGATAAATCAGAGCAACTCACGGCTTCAGCTCAGCGGCGTTGGTATGCAGCATCTCAGGATCTGGCATATACAAAATGGAACGTTCCTGTTGTAAGAAGTATTTACCTAAAGACAGTCTTCACCTGCACTCAGACAAAAAAAAATAAATTACTAGAATGGGAGATTCCTCCCCACAAAGTATGACCTTTTAAAAATAGCACTATGAAAATTGCTTTATGTCACTGCTCAGCCACCAAGTGAACAGCAGCTAATTAAAATGCATAGCTCCGTCTAGGAAGCTTGTTCTGACTTCTGGCTATAACTGGCAGGCTTCAGCCTGCTTAGATAAAGGATGATGGGAACATGTAATGCCAGAGAGCTCCCTCTCTTCTTGTTTTTTTTCTTTCACTCACCAGGAGACAACCTGCAAAGCACTGAAGGTCTGTAGCTACCCAGCGTTTCCCTTCTTGCCTAGCACACAGCCCTCCCCTCCTTCAGCACTCATCCTAACAAGCAAGCCTAGATTGGGTACATGCAAATCAGTTGATATTAGGTGATATGTGAGGAACTTTATCAACGCAGTATAATGATTGGCGTTCCTGCAGGACAGTAGAAAAGACCATGGGTCACCTGCCACCTGGCCCCAGGTACTGGTGTTGGCTGGCACTTCAGCCTAGATCTTGGACACACCACTCAGAAAACTGCCTCTATCAAGCCAATGACTTGATGCTTTAAAAGGTGACTCTGCCTCTAGCCAGGCACCTCTGGAAGGCAGTAAGAGTGCAGATGCACTGCACCCAGCTGCTGGGTCTAAACACAGCCGAT
Source organism: Todiramphus chloris collaris (assembly GCA_025345505.1). Lineage (NCBI taxonomy): Eukaryota > Metazoa > Chordata > Aves > Coraciiformes > Alcedinidae > Todiramphus > Todiramphus chloris. Next base: position 990,043 of record JANVCC010000209.1, read on the forward strand.
GAGTTAAAGGGGATGCCCAGCAAGCTCTTGCTCCCATTGTGTGATTGGTGATGGGCAAAGAGCATCACCCATCTCAGAGATAGCTTTTGCAAGGACACATCCCTTGTAACATGTCTGACCTTCTTTATTTTCCCTGTAGCCACCTCCTCCTCTGGGGTAAACCAGAGAACAAGCCAGCGTCAGAAACAGACTGAAGCAAAGAAGTGTCTCTCTCGGAGACGTCCTGCCCTTCTGCTGTGGCTGTGTTGCACATGCACATTCCTGCTGGTCCCGTGTTCTTTACTTGACAAGCAGGTTCCTTGGTTTTCACAGTACCTACTGCATGACGAGAAAAGCACAGAGCTGCCACTGGGGAGTTTAATGAAAGGACTTCCATAGCATAACTACCCAGCTATGACAGTCCTGTCTGTCAGGATTAAGTACAGTGATACCTACAAATATCTCATCATTAATCCTCAACTGTGCAATGCCAAGATGCTCGTTAGTATGTCTGGGATGCTTCTTCCTTTTCTCACAGTTAAGCAACTTACGGACTATGGGTTGATTCTCGCCTGCTCAAGATGGGTATCTCCACTTGATTCTAAAGCCAAGCTTGACATTAGCAGCCCTTTCTGTATTGGGCTTTTTGTTGTTTAGCAGTTTGTTTTTTGATTTGCTTTGTTTTGTGGGTTTTTTTTTTTTTTTTTGCTATTTCAGAGATACTAGCTCAGATAAAATTATGCCACAGTAACTCTAAAAGCATGGAATGGCTCAAAACGAAATATATAAAGACTGAGAAGAGTCACAGTGAATGAAGAAATGACTTCAGAGAAAGGAATGATCTGGATCCACAAGAATAAAGATATCTCCATTTTAGTGAGGTCTGTCTGCCTGGGTTCCTTTCTAAGAAACTCTGAAGTTCCCCAATTCCTTTCTTGGCAATTCTTCCATATGCTGGTATGCTGTTAGCACACTGCAGGGACACAGATTTCCATGATGCAAGTTGCTTATTTTTCCTTAGTCCTTCACTTTGTTTGTTTAACTTTGTCTATATGCTTCCCATGGCAATCTCAACTTTAAGGACAGAATTATTAACAGTGGTGAGGGCTGATGGGGAATCTCAAGCAGAGTAAACACAAACACATACTGGGGTAGGGCAGTGTTTGCTATTGCATGTGTCATGGTAAAGCTTTATGAACAGAAAAAAATAGATGTTCCATTTCTTATAAAGGTAGTCTCATAGGACACAAACTATTCCATCAAGAAGGTCTAAGACAATATTTTAAATGAGCTTTTTAGCCCTACTAAATTGATTTTTATTACCACTCATGTCCAGAAATGCATATAACACAACAGTAAGCTTTAGTAACAAAGCATTCAACAGTCAGGAAAATACTAAAACCAGAACAACCATTTAACCTTTCATTTCTTTTTATCCTGTATTCATTCTTCATGGGTGCTATGACAGTCTGTAACTACCAAATCACAGACTGGTTTTCCCATTGGGCCCCTGCCTCTTTCACTGTATGTACGATACAATGTGCACTGACCATTTAAAACTCCCATCTAATGTCACTGTTAAATGGTAAGTGTGCCATTTTTGTCATAGGTCATTCAAACTCTGCATAGTTTGAATTAATTATTCAACTGAATAATGATTTTTTTTTTTTCTGAGTGCATCATGACTGTCCTTATGTGCTTCAAGAGGGACTTACTGTCACAAGACTTCAAGAAAATTCACATCCCCATTTTAAATATGAGGAACTGAGATTGAGAGGCATGTTGCTAGACACATGGTGGAGAGCCCAGTTTCTTATGCTGATCTTACCATCAATCTTTTGGGATACTTGGCATTTTTGCAGCACTTCTGTCCACGGCCTGTTGCACAGACACTCACAGCCTGAGCGTTTGTCGAGAAGGAGAACTAGTTTGTGGGGGACTTGGCACATGATAGGGGTCATGTGAGGAATCAGATCTCTTAAACAAAGGCAGTCTCTTGTTGCCACTGGTGATGGGAGTCTCTGTTGTGAATCTCCTTGCAGCAACATCTTCAGCTGGACTGAGTAAGGCTCTTCTGGCCAGTTCCTAAAGTCCAGCTGGCCTGTGGTCCTACATGAACATCCCAGCAAACATATCACTAGTGATATATTGTAACTACATATTAAAACCACACTAAAAAGACTGTCCCATGTAGCCAATTCTGTGCCTGCGGGAATTTCTATTTCCTATTTACAAGTGTCTTATCTAAGCACAGTTGAGCTCTTCTGGGATCTCCTGCCTGATCATTCCAGTGAAGATGTTAAGCAACATATTTAAGCGCATCAGGAACTGCTGGGAGAGATCTATGTAACTGTCCATAATTCCCACCTGTATGGCTCCTATAGCCATCTGTTAATACTTCACTGTGAAGGCTCAGTTAACACCTAGTTTCAAGTCAGTCCATTGTCTTAAACCAGCTCATTATCTCATCTTCACAAACTATCTAACAGTGGATCTGCACACACAGGGATGGTCCAGCTACACCACAGTTATAAGTAAAAACCCTTATTTTCATACATATAACTCACCAGTAACTTCAGTTCCATAAATCTCGTCACCAGTATGCACAGACTTTGTCTGAAGATACCAGCGCTTGACCTTTCTTCAGATAAGCCCAAGCCTCAAGCGTTGCACACCCCAGGAAAGAAGAACACTTCAGGCAAGCTATGATTTACCAGTCTTAAATGAAGGTATGATTTAAGGTGACTCAGAATCAGGTGTCTGCATGGGTAGTCCTCTAGTTAACCATGTAATCTTGTTGTCCCCTGACTTATGACACAACTAGGATTCACAGCCCTAACATCCAGCCCTTTCCAGGGGGGAGACAGAGCTCCTTCCCTTCTCCTTTCACACTGCCTTGGTACCAAAATGAGAGGCTCCGAGAACAGCAGCAGTTGTCTTTCTGCTTTTGAGTGCTTGCAAACAAACCCTAGTGTCAAGGATCAAGGACCAAAGGTAGAAATCTTTCTGAAGCTCTGATTTTGCCCTTGTTCTGTAGCACAGGGAACGGCCTGAATGCAAATAACTGTAACACATCAGAAGAAGCAGAGGAAGGAGTAAGTTCAACATAGTCAGAACTGTGGGAGATTTCATCTCTGCAGTTTCCAGGAAGACCACAAGAAATGGGATCTCAGATCTTTGACAGATTCAGGCAATTTTTCACAGGGATGAAACACCCAAACAGGAGGTAAAAAACACAGCTGAAACCCGCCTTTCAAGGCAGGAGAGTGTCTTTCTCTGATCTACTTCTTAGGAAACTTCTCAGGGTGGTATATAAAAATGTACCACCTCTTTCTGTGGGCCTAATCTTCACTTTTGCAGCCGACATGGGCTCACAAACTCACTCAGGAAAAAAGAGTATTTAGTACCTGCACAGCTACTCACCTTCACCTCTGCATAATGGGACGCAGTGAAATCTGGGATCATCATGAAATGTTTCTCTAAGCATACAGAAATTTGGGCTCAGCTTCCTACTCATCCACAGCCTTCTTTGCATGACTTTGAGAAATAACACAGGCCTAGAGCTTCAAAGTTATTTAAGAATCTGCTTACAGTTTAAATGCCTACTTTCCTCTGGCTCCCATTTCACCTACATACCTTTGAAGGTCAAGGCTTTACCCACTCTTTTTCAGTTTTCCATCCACAAGATAAAGGCAGTATTCCCTAAACTTATGGCAGGGGACAGAAGATAAATGAACCATGACCAGTAACACACTTGGCAACTCAACAGGCAGCCAGGAGAATTCTTCTCAATACCACAAGCACTTTGATTTCCCTGTGTGCATACTGCCCAAGATGGCTGGGTAAATTTAAATCAAAATAAAGGCAACGTACCATGGTAAAGTGAAATTAATAACCATGAATTCCCTGCAAAATAAGAAGGTGGTGTAGTTCATGGACACCTGCTTGCTGCCTTCCAGAGTCTGCTTTTCCCAAAGATCAGAGGGAATGCTTTACCACAGCTGCCCAGGGTGAAAAGGCTTTAGCGTTGGTGGACACAGTGCAGGCACATGGAGCCCAGGGGACAGGCAGAAGAGGTGAGAATGTGTCACTACATGTTGTCTCATGCACTGAGATGAAGCTTACTGGCTGACTAGGATTTATGAGAATTTATTAGGAGATTTGTGGTTTGCATTAGCCAAATATGCACACAGTTGTGTGCTCCTTTCTGCGCTATTCAGTTTGCCAGGTGAGAAGATAACCAATTGCTTTGAAGAAGCTGTCAAGGGAAGCAGTCACCAAGTGAAGACAGACCATGGCTGAAAAGTGCAGCCCTACAGAGACTGAGTGTCTAAGAGGGAGGGACGCTGTGATGGAGCAGAAACCTCATGAACCCAGACCTGATGTCTGCAGACTGAAAGAAAGGGATTGGAAGGTAAACTGCCCTCTTACACATGGGCAATATGCACGCATTACATCAAATGAAAATAAAAATGGAAGTTAGTGTGGCATTTAGTACATGACCTCCATTTTTTCTGTGTTAAATCTTTTCTCCTAAGGGTCTCGGATGTCCTAAGTTTTTCATTATAAGAGCTCTTTTGAGTTGTAGGAATGTGCTGGTCTCATGGCATGTGGTCCTGCTCTATAGCATGGAGTCAGGTATTTAGTTAACAGCAATGGTATCTGTGACTATGGAAAGGAGAGAAGGCCGGCTAAGAGTACCATTTAACATAAAAATTAATTAGACCTCAGGAAATGGGACCACAAGCACATAATACTTTATGGACAGACACTGCTAAGCAGACAGCTCCCCTGACCTGAAGAGATGAATTCAATGCACGTATGACACTCCCCTTTTAAAGCATCACTCATGTGAGCACGGTGTTCTCTATTCTTTTGACTTTGTGCCAGAGTGAGAGAGAGGACAGCCAAGTTGCCCAGCTTTAAGAAAGATAGACCTTCAAACACACTATCACCAGATTTCTGCACTAACATATTTTGTAGCAGGGCTGGTAAACCCTAAACCCATAGGCCAACTTGTGTTTTAATTCATGCAGCAAATGGCTTTGTGACAAACTCAGTATTAACTCATTTATCATCCCTTTTTTCTGCTCAGCTCACCAGCTACAGCTTTCTTTGCAGCCTAAGTGCTGAACTATACACAGCTTGAGAGGCAGAATTTGAAATGAAAAATGAATGCACCTTAAAAACTTAGCACCTTAAGTGGTGGTCTTGTCAAGTTTTCCAAACTAAGCAGAATTGGGTTAGTCCTGCACTGTAAGGAGGGCTATCAAGTGGGAGAGGCAAGAGAAATCAGCAAGTGACATTCAGCTTTACTTTCACCAGGACAGCAGAGAGACGGTTCCCTGGTGTAGCCCTGGGCAGATGCTGAGGAAAAGCCATAGGCTGGAGCATGTAAGTGTTGTCACCCTTGGTTCTGAAGGTGTTACAGGGGAGTTTTTCATCGATGCTTTGTTTGATTGTAGTTTTTTTCACCAACTGCATTCCCATTGCATCCTCCTTTTGCAGCATTTGCAAGTCAGACTTGCAGTTTCTGCCCAGTGAGGCAGCAATACTCATGTCTACAGCAAAGTCCAGTGCTGTCCATCTGATGCATCTTGTGCATTTGTGCATCTGTTTTCTACTAAAATGAAGGAACAATGCAACTACTGCAAAGCTGAGACACCGTCAGCTTGTTTGGCTCAAAAAGAAAACGGGATAGAGGCAAGAAACAGTGCAAAAAGAGAGAAAAATAAAGATAAAAATGCTGTGATTATTCTAAGGATATACAAGACTGAAAAGAAAGAAATATTGCTTAAATACTTATTTATTTATTTATTTTCTACTTTTTAACCGCATTTAGATTTTGTACAATGAAATCAGCCTCTGTTGTCATTAGCTCATCTCCACGTCTCAGCCTGGTTTCATGTGAAAATGAAGAGTAGATGATCTGACTGCCAGACACTCCTCCACCCTTTCCTCCCAATGCATTTCAACCCTTTTTCAACTTCCAAAAGAGTTAAAGATGGGAGAGAAAAATCTTAGAAATTCCCACAAGCTTCCTGAGAGCTGGTGTCCAGAAAGAGGAAGAACTGAACGGGCAGCTCCAGTGAGAAAGAGCTGCAGTGGGAACTCATCTGTTGAAGCCGTGTTGCAGGAGCAGGGACTCACCAGCTGGCCATGCAGCATGGGCTGGAAGCCAACCAGCCAGGGCACACCATGTCCCTACGCAGGGCATGTCTCTTATCAGCTGCCACGTGCACAGCCAGCAAGGAGGGCACATGGGAGGGCAGTTGAAATGTTTCTCTAGGGTGAAGGGCCTAGTACTTGTGGGCACTGCCAAGATCAGAGAGAGAGGAGGGCTTGTGAATAGAAACAGAAGCATACTCCTTGGAAATTTGGGGGTTTGGTTCCACTGGATTGGTTTGGTTTAACAATTGTTCAGTGTTTGCCACCAGCACAAAACCCCCATGACAGTTTTAAGATCAAGGCGCCAGAATGTTCTGGTCTAATGGTGCCCAGCCAGTAAGACTGGTTGCAGGTGCCATAAGCTACAGGTGAGAGCTCCCATCAATAACTCTGAAAAACAAGCTCCTTACCAACAGAGCAGGAGCATGGCCCAGATCTCAAAAGCATTTTATTTGGTAGCACTTTGTCGTGACTGTTCAGGTCCTCTTCACGGATCAGTTCAGCCTCAGATTGTGCTCTTCAATTTCTTTCCAATTTTATTACTGTTAGGAACTAAAACTTCATCCTGGAGGGAGTTCCATCTCCTGGTGGGGATGGACCTTCACGCCTATTACTGCTATCAGATGAAAGCAGGCTTTCCCTTCATTGCCTGGTGTAGTTAATGATTAACTTCCACTGATAGTTAGCAGAGAAACAACAAAACTTTCTTGCAAGCAGAAGAGGGCTCTGGAAGGCTAAAAACTCTGAAGGCCCCAGCTTTTACTTGAAGCTGTATGCCTTCCCAGAAGCCTGGTTTCTTTTTCCACAGAAGTCAAGAGGTATTTAAATCAACTATTGTAGCTTATACCAAGCCAGCATCCTTGGCATGAACACTTTTATGCAACAGGCCAGCAACAAAATGCTACTGCCTCATAAAATTAAAGAGGATGAATGGTCTCAGTACTAGACACGGCTCCAATTCTTACCAGCTTCCTCAGAAAATCAGCTTATGTCACTGACGTAACTTTTCAGCATTTGCCACTAATAATTTCCCACAGCAGAGTCCCTGGAGAGCTGATCTGACGTAACAGCTGGCAAGAAGCACGTGGGGCAACTGGGCGTTATAAAAACTGCACAAATTACTTTCTCAAACGTCTTGTGGACACTCCTTGGAATTACGCAGACCTCAACACAGAAAAAAACCTACTGAAATACAGACTTTGATTTACTACTGACTCAGAAGATTATAATGAGGCAACAGAGGCTTACGCCTGACCCCAGGAAGGAGATGGATGTGCTGGAACGAGTCCAGAGAAGGGCCACGAGGATGCTCAGAGGGCTGGAGCACCTCTCCTATGGGGACAGACTGAGAGAGTTGGGGTTGTTCAGTCTGGAAAAGAGAAGGTTCCGGGGAGACCTTATTGTGGCCTCCCAGTATCCGAAGGGGGCTACAAGAAAGCTGGGGAGGGACTTTTTAGGCTGTGAGGCAGTGATAGGACTGGAGGGAATGGATTAAAACTAGAGATAGGTCGATTCAGGTTAGACATTAGGAAGAATTTCTTCCCCTTGAGGGTGGTGAGACACTGGAACAGGTTGCCCAGGGAGGTGGTGGAAGCCCCATCCTTGGGAGTTTTTAAGCCCAGGCTGGATGGGGCTGTGAGCAACCTGCTCTAGTGGGAGGTGTCCCTGCCCATGGCAGGGGGGTTGGAACTACATGATCTTTAAGGTCCCCTCCAACCCTGACAATTCTATGATCCTATGAACAGTGAACCTGAGGGGAAAAAAATCTTTTTCTTTTGCAGGTTCAGTGAGTTCGACGGGACAGATGGAGGTCTAAGGGGTGCTCTGGAAAGCAGCAAGAGTAGGTGTCTGGGTGTCAAAGGCAGGCGGGAGACTAAGGCAGGGGAACATGACCTCACTCTTCCCTCAGCCAGGAGGCAAGCCCGGCTGCATGCTGCAGCAGCCTTCCTCACAGCACCAAATCCAGCCAGTGTACTTCACAGCTGCTACTGAAGCACTTCTGGTGGGGAGAATCCAAGACAGTGCTATGAACTTCTTTAGAGCACAGTGACTTCTGAAGTAGCACATATTTTATCTTGACAAAACAGCTACCCCGTGTAAGAGATGATGTCACCATCAGGGGAGGTATAGAAAGAGATGCGATAGAGTAAAAAGCCTGCGGGGAGAGAGAGAGGCAAGTTATCACTCTGTAAGCTGTTAAATACAGCTTTTGCAGAGCGTAAGCTTTTCTGGATGAGCATTTGACATTTTTCAGTCTTTACTTTCCAAATGTTAGGAAAATAATAATAATAATAATTTTAATAATTTTGACTTGACAAAACGTGACTTTCAACTCATGCAAGTTCTCCTCAAGTGTGTTTTGTCCTTATTTTTTGAGAGAGCTGCCAAGGGGCAAGGGTTGTAGCTTGAGGCAAAGCAAGTCACAAAGTGTGTGACCACCTCACTGGCTACAAAAGCATCATACTTCCAGTGGGGTCCCTTCCTTTGCAATGATTTGTATCTAAATTCCTGATTTCACTTCAAAGATCTCACAGGTTTGGTTTCTGTTTTGTTGTTGTTGTTGTTTTGTTGGTGGTGGGTTGGGGTTTTTTTGGTCAGGACTGTGGGTTTTTTCATGGTTACAAGCCTGCAATTTTCTTCTGCATCTTTACTGTGCTCTTACTATACCATGTTTTCCCTCTTATGAAGCTTTTCATATAAACTTCGAGGCACACATGGCAGCGTCTTGCATTGACTGAACATCCACCATAAGCCCAAATCTACCTTTGCAGACCAATGGGGGGGTCCCCAGCATCACCAGAAGAGGTCATGCAGCCTTCACTGCTCAACTGCTCCCAGAAGAAAATGTCAGTACAACAGAAGCTATTTAATTTAGTCTCTTACAATCAATACATCAGGAATATGAAATACCATTTAACTAACCAACATAGGAAGGATTTATAGCAGCACTAGGTACTAAAGAGTATTAAATAACCAGGCTCTCCCTTGAAGCAGAATTTAGACCCCACTCCCTTAAAGGGTGAAGTATGTCATTGTCTGACTCCTCACTTCCTGGAACTGAAGTGTGCTATTGAGTCAATAATAAATTAAGATGAATTTAACCATGTTTCTGTCAGTTTGATTTTAAACCCAATGGATAACTATTTTGACAAGGTACTCTAACCTGTACCGTCGTGTTATTCACAGCTATTGTTCACCACAGCATCACAGATGACTGTTCAGTGGTGACAGTGCACAAAACATGGGCTTTGCTTCCACCACCCTCTTCCTGGGGCCTGGAGCTGACATGTTGATGCTGGGGGCAGCCAAAAGTGCAAACATGACCAACCACCATAGCACTCACAAAGCCAAAGTCATTCACACCCCCCTTGCCTGCGACCGTGCCTCAAGCCTTGTTGTGTGGTTAGCCTAAGTTCACATGGAAATGTTGTGACAGAAAAAAGAGCAGGCTGCAGGACTTCCCTGGCTGCTGAGAGTGTTCTTGTCACGGGATCGTTCTTCGCCTGGAATCTTCTCAAAGGAAAGCTGGACAGATGCACCACTGGCAACTCCAATGAATATAAAACATTATAAAGAGATCATCAGGAGCTCCATTTGTCATACTTCTCTAGTGCTGTTACCTCTTCCCTGAAAATCTTCAGTTCAGTATCAAAATGCCTCCTTGACAGGATGAATTCTAACTAGGAGCAATGAAGTAGATACCAGAATACAAGTCTCTCAGTGTATTTGTTCAAACTAATTCATTCCCTTTCTTTTGTGTCCTTGACATTGAGATAGGGTGGAAGAAAATGTGTCATTTGATGACACATTACTTTTCCCCATCTCAATCCATCTTCCCCAATACTTATTCAATAGTTACATGACTTGAATTCATCACGTCAAGTGTACACTAAAATTAAATTAAACAAAAACAATTTGAGTCAGGAAGCATACAGATGCTCATATATTTCCCACAGCTAAGAACATCCTGTTACAGTAGCACAGCTGCAAATTTTGAAACATTTAGAAAGAAAATTGCTGTACATGGGGGAAGGGAAGGAGAGGAAAGATGCCTGATTCTAAGCAATTCATGTTCTGCATTATGCTGGCTGGTATATTTTTTAAATTTTAGAAATGGGAATGATGGGTAGAAAGGAGGAAAATTGCATTAGTGTCTCCATGAAGTGCTTTAAAGATGCTCTATAAAGTGTTTCAGCACTGAAGAACATTCTTCTAGCCATGTTCTGCAGGGCTAAATTAGACACATTCTTATTCCACTGAGAATTTAAAAGAGAATTAAAGAACACACATCTACAGAGGCTTTAAGAAAGAGATTTCTAAACAACTCAGGGGACAAAAAAACCCCGATGCTAGGGTCAGATTTTCAGCTGGTGCAAATTTGTAGTGTACTATAGCTGAGAACCTGACCATGAATTTCTGATAAATAGCCATTACCATTTTTACAGCCATTTGCATCAGAGCCGAGGCTGGTTACTTGAATTTACCTTTTATTTAATGGCATGAAGAGCTGACCCAAGGCAGAACTCAGAAAAATATGCTGAGCAGAATTATACCAGGGAAAAGGATCCGACAATAAACAATATTTGCAATCAAGTCCTCTTCTGCCTGAGTTCACTGCTTTACAACAGATACAGCAGTAGTAATCCTGATGCAAGATTTGCCTGCAGGGACTCTACTTGAGCCTCCTCTCCATATGGGAAAAGGGAGATTCCATATTTTTGCATGTTCAAGACTTTGCCTCTGCATTCTGTCTATGAGCAAGGGTGTCATTTACTTCTATCAGTTCTTAAGTGTTATAATTATATACATATAGCTTCTTATTCATTTAGCATTGCCCACATAAAACAGAGCATCAAGGAATTCTTCTTGCATAATTTCTTATTTGTGCTATGGAGAATCGCTGTCAGGAGAATGCAGGGGAAAATCTTGGCTTCACCAAAACCAACAAGTCTTTCATTCTTGTTTTCAGGGATAGCAAAAGAGAAAGGATAAAACATTTCACTTCAGCTCTCTGTAGGAAAACTGCTGTGAAGTTACGCTGTCTTTCATGATAGTTATCAGTGTGTTTCCTTTCCACAGGCTGCAAGTGAAGGAAGAGATTGAGAAACTGAGAAGTTTGGGAATGTACGGAAGTCCCCAGCTCTTTGCTCCTTTTAACACTTCCAGGAATAAATGGGTACTCAACCAGCCAAGTCTTTCATCCACAGCTTTTTCTTTCTAGATAAACAGTAGCAGCCAAGAGACCTGTTCATAAGATACTGTTATCCATGGCAAGAGCAAAATTCTGAATCATCATTGTAAGCATCTTCTCCTTCCTACAACCACAAAAATGGGGCACAGGGGCTTTTCTAAGAGAACTAGGACATATATGTGTGCTTTTTAAAAGCAACTTCCTCCAGGATCCAACAGTTTTGATTATTTATTTGTAAGGAGTCGCATATGGCCCCTGTGTAGCGCGCCCTGTAGAACCCAACCAGACCAGATGGTTCTGTGCCCGTTTCAGCTGGAAGAGTGCCCTTGGCCCCAAAGGATCTGCCCTTCAAAGTGACAAAGGAGAGTGTGCCCCACTGACACAGCCGTGATTGTAAATCCAGAGGTTCCAAACCCTTTGGAAATGGGCTGGGCCATCCAGATCAAAGCTTCCTCTTTTGGAAAATGCATCCCAGGGTCTTTAGTGAGTGTTTATCTCCAGGACAAGGGTGTCTGGCACCTCATGACAGGAGCAAATGCAAGACTGGCACTCTTGTACAGCCGACAGGAATTAAATCATCAGCCTGACCTGCAAGTACACCCAGGATTAATCCCTAAAGGCAATTTTATGCAAGTTCTAACTTGGCTTGATATCAATTAATTTGGGATATATAACAAGATCACAACAGGAGATGAAATGGTTGTAGATTCCCATGCCCCAATTCTTAACTATTGGATTTTCTAATTAAAAAATGCATAAATAAAGAAGACATCCAAGAGCTCCTTTTAATTAGAACATACAAATAAAGCCACAGAAGAATATCCAGAGAAATGACAGCAATGCTAACCAAATGTGGATTCATTAAAGAGCTGCTTACAGCACAGCTGGAGCTCCCTTTTTGTTCACATGGATTAGGATAAAAATTATCAGTGTGTGTAAGTGAAAGTCACAGTGACAACTTTCTTAAACTGAAGTACCTGAAAGCCAGTACCTAATTCCTTAAGTGGGTACCTTCATAAAGAAGGTTTAACCTTCAGTGGTGTGAAGAAGAATGACTTGGCTAAAAGGAGGCAGTAAATAGCACCTGACATGTCCCAGTTTGTCTGATCTGACCAGATCAGATTCCTGAAAGTTTAGGTCTCCTTCAGATCCCATCTCATTTCTGCTACCCTATGTAGCTATCTTAGATATCCTCAGACTTCTCTACTAGACTTCTGTGTTTAAGCATCTGAATAATTTCCATCAAACAGCACTGCACCTTGAGGCAACGCTGACAACTCAAGACTTTTGGAAAGCCAATATTGGTTCCTGACTAAAGAAATCGGTTATTGCAGGCGAACTTTTCAAAGTAAAAACAATTGCATATATACTCCAATCACTGCCAAAGGAAATCTGTCATGTCCCCAGCAAACATCATCTCCCAAAGTACACCAAGAGCCTCCACTTCCTCCATTTGAGGAAGCACTCTCATTTCTTTTCCTGGAAATGAAACAACTGGTATGAAAAAGGTCTCCAATGTCATAAATAGCATGGAGACAGTGAAAGGGCGAATACCTGCCAGCTCTATTTCCCAGCAAAGTAGAAGGAATAACATAAAACCAGCAAGTGCAACTTGAAAAATAAAAACAAAAATAAAACCAAACCAAACAAGAAAAAATATCCCACAAGAAAAATGAGGTAATTCATTACATACATACATGTTTACAGGAGACTGCAGAAGCTGTTATATAAAGGAAGAGAAGCTAAATGAGCATTACAAAGAAAAGAATCCAGAAGGTACCTTTACCTCCACTGCTGGAAGTCTCAGGAAACTGGGCAAGTCAGGTGGGAAATACTAGAACATGGTTATCCTAAGTCTTAATCCTTTTCTTTGCATTCAGTTCAGATAAACATTGGGAAGAGGACCCTGAGCTTGTAGATCTCTTCTGATAATGCAACTCTTATGTTTCATTATCAGAAGTGCATGTGCTGCAAGTGTTCACTGGGGAGAAGGAAATACTGCTGACAAAAATGACCTAAATGTGTCTTGACTTCCTCCCTTCTTTATTACCCTGTTACCCACATCACAGGGTGCGAGTCAGTACGATTACAAGCCATGTAAGACACTGAATGGAAGGAAATACCATCCGAATACATTTATTTTCATTGATGGATGTTTCCCTGACCCCAGAGGTGAGCTTCCCCCTGTTGACTCCTAGGTGGCAGCAGCAGGATTTCGGGCCAGGGCTGTGCATTAAGCACTGGGACTCCCCTGCTGCGCTGAGCAGCCAGCCTGCTGCAGGGCTTCCCCGGAGCAGGGACAGAGCTGGGGGAAAACCAGCTCAGTCTTCTGCCCGGAGTCTCCTTTTCAACTGAATCCCTTTCCAGGAAGCCACACAAATCCTATTCCTACAAATGGGAGAGGATTACACCACACAGATCCCTCGCTGGATATTTCATAATCTCTGGGCACGCAGGAAGCTCCAGGAAATTGGAATTTATCAATTTCCCCTTTTTTTTCCTTCTGAAATAAGCGGTTCTTGTCATAATCCAACCTCTTCACCCAGGGATTATGAATAGGTCAATTTTATATGCCTCTGCTACTATCCTGCTTACCCAATGCAGCTTCCACTTCTGCCCTTTCATGTACATCCTGAGCTCTACATGCTCCCCCTGCTAGTGCTCACCTGCTCACACCTTTGACATACTTAATGGAAAATGAATCCCCACACGGGCAGGTGAAAAAGCCACCTGCTTCAACACTGGACTCGAATCCCACAGGAAATGGCTACAGAGAGCAGTGTTTAAACCGCAGGAGTCAATCACCTAATTTGTGCTCCTGCAGCACCTAGCACGACAGGGGTTCCCACTTCATTTCATTCCTACACGCAGCCCTGTAATAGAAATAAATAAGAAGGAGATTGCAGCACTGATCTCGCTGTTCCCTGCCACTGTTTAATGAACTCTCATTATTATACTAAGGAAATCCAAGTCTGTGTTCTGTAATTAGTCTTCTATCTGCCACATACCATAACTAGTCCTTACATTCTCCCTAATGACACAGATACTAGCATGGGGGCTTGCAAATGCATTCCCCTTTAAAGACAGACTCTATATGTTTCACTTCTTTTAATTACCCTCATCTTTAAATATGTGAAACAACAGTACTTTTCGCATCTGGTCCTCCTATAATTTCATCTAAAAGCTCCCCACACCCTCAGAAGGAAAATCTTTCATTTTAATTGCATAGTAGACTTTATTTTCATAGGGGCAGACAGCTAGTTATTCATTCCGCTAATTCCTCTAAGAAACAAAGCAGTCCAGCAGTCACTGAGTTAAGTACAGGGTAGCTGCTGTCACTGTCTGGCACATGGTTATTTCCCAGGCATCTATACTCTTCAAATCCCCTTTTGTACATCTAGAGCCTCTGCACCGGCATTACAGGAAGGTGAAGAGGATCGCTGGGACTGAAAAAGCCATGTTTGGTCTCTGATTCCCACTCTTGCAGCTCTTGCAGCTAAGCTTACCGTTGCTGGGAATGAGACATATGCCTATTTGTCAGTAAAGAAATAAAGAGAGGCTGACAACGTTGGAAAATCTGCTGTGCTATAAAATACCTGGCAATGCAAAGCATGATTATATATTCAAGCAACTCCTAAAAATACCAGCTCTTAACGGAGGGTTCATTACCTAGACAGATAAAATAGGTTTTCCCCAAGACAAACATTAAAGGAAATGAATTAATTCTAGTTATTTTGACTAAAGAGAGGGGAGGGCAGAGGAAAGTGAAGAGTAGGCAGGAATGCAGACACTAAATGGAAGGAATGAAATAGCCCGTGGTGAGAAAGTCATCTCATTAGGTGTTATAGGCTCTTTGGTGCCTGTATGATGCCTGAGTCTAAAACTTCTGCCCATAAGTTTGCAGTACTCACAATTGTGTATGTTATTGACTGATTTCCCGACAGATCACGTCAACCAACTCTGTCTCTCCCCAGGTGTGTTTTTCACAGCCCCTTCTAGAGAGCAGGGTGAACTGGGTGTCAGTCAGAAGCTCCTGACTTAGAGGAGAAACATCAAAAGCCCGAAGAACCAGCATGGGTTGATGTGTTGGGGCCCAGCGTGACCAAAACTGTTCTTACCAAGAGGAAGTGTTACCATGCACACTGCCACAAGGTCATGCAGCATTCCCTAAGCAAAGCCAGACACCCTTGAAGCCAAAAATAATCTTTGGTTTTGTATCTATGTATTCTTCCCCAGTGGCTTCCCTATGCTTTTGCCCCTGGATTTGGGCAGGCTTTGCCAGTACACTGTATTTCCCTTGAGGAATCAAGACCTGCCTCTATTAACAGAAATGAGCAGCTGGTCTTCACAAGGAGGGAGTGCCAGCAAACAAAAGGATTTTCCAGCATTTCCCACTAAAATGACTTTTGTCAGGAAAATGGGAATCATTCACAATGGAGTCATTTTTAAGGGATGCCTGTACCGATTTCAACGGAAACAAAACATCTGATTAAAATGAAAAAGGCAGAGAGAGACAGCACAAAGAGATTGGTCTATAAGCCTCTCCACCAGGCAGGCTCTCCCCAGTCACTCCAGTTTCCTGGGGGAATTGCTCCACTTTGCATACACAATCATTCCTGTCTCCAGGAAGAGAGAGAGAGGTGCTGTGCATTTACTGCCAGGACCTCTCCCATTCCCCATCAACACCAGGTGCTGTCACACACCCATGACATGGTTCCACAGTTGCCATGTTTAGCTTATTTTCACCCTGTTTTTGTGGTTCTTCAGTTTTAACTTAAGGAATTAAAACCTGGAGCTCAGGTCCGTGATTTGAACCAGACAGAGCAGGAAGCAGAATGCCAGGTCCCCTCTCCCATCTTGCCACCTGAGAAGACTCCCTCTCTGAAAGGCTTGGTTAGTTCTGGTGAGAGGTGGGCAAGTCTGGCCTCCCAAGTGGGAAGTCACTTCTGTAACACCCTTAGTTTCTTCTAGAGTTACATTAGCAATTAGATTGCAGTGTAGCCTGACTTCAGATTCAAGATGCCCTTCCCAATATTTTATAGCTTTGTATAAGCACAACCAGTTGTTTTAGTTTATTAATAGCCACTGCAATTTCTCTTTATTTAACAAATGGATATGAAATTCATACAATTTCTTGATTTCTTTTCTCTTTATGACAACAAAATATCATGATGAGAACTTCATTAAAAAAAAAAAATCTAGTGTTGACCAATATGGCTTCACTTTTTTGTCTGGGAAGGGCTGGTCATCAAGCAGCACTGGCATGAAAGAGCTGTAAGCTGTAGCTCCTCTGATAGGAAGCTTAGATCTTGGGTGTATGGGCATGAAAGGGCTGTAAGCTGTAGCTCCTCTGATAGGAAGCTTAGATCTTGGGTGTATGGACAACGCAGTGAATTTGTTAAGTAAATGTAAGGTTTCTAGAAAAGCTGCATTTCCTGAACAGCCAGTGGACATTGCTTGCATTGTACAATAGTTCTAGTTTGGCCTCTAGAGCAAAAATGAACAGTTAACCTCGTTCTTCAGGGCATTTTGGAGTGAGGCAGAGAGCAGCAGATGAAATGAATTGTTCCTATGGTGGTAACCAGCTTCTCACTCCCCCTTTTCCAAGTTGCCAGACATACACCTATCACATGGCAGGGACCCAAGGAAGAAGGCTAGGTGTGTAGACCCACTCTATCACCATAGTACTTTGTTGCTGGACAACTTTTTGTTAGTGGACAAATTCTTGTCCTTCAACAAAGTCCTCTCTTGCCCGTTGCAACAACACTAGTCCAAGCAAACCAGGGGACTACACCACAGCTTTATCACGCCAGTGCTCACAGCCACCCCCTACAACCAGCCTACATCTTCCCTTAAGCAATTTCAGCCCGTTATAATTATACCACCTTGTACCATCCTCTATAATTCCCCTTCCTTCTTTCTGTTTATACTTTTCAGACTTGTGTGTGTTGCCCGCAGTAAGAACTTTACTCTGGCTCATTAACATTTAAAACCTCCAGCAAAATGTTTACAAGGTTATTTTCCTTTTAGGCCAACCTGATGTCTGAGGTTTTCTATGGATTTACATAATAAGAGAACTAAAAAATACAGATATTGACAGGAAAATGGAAGACATAACAAAAGAAGTAGAATGAGATTCCAGCATTGCTAAAATGTAGCCTAGGTTTTCTGTATTTTTATCTCTCAATTCGTTGGCTTGACTGGTATCTTTAATTTTGATTCTCCCTCAGCAAGGAAGAGGATGTTGGTGCATTCTGTTGTGTGTTACAGGTTTTCTATGATTTAGTTACACTCTGAATGGAGAATCAAGTCTAAATTGTGATGTGTGCTGAACATTTTACAAAAAGATACAAGAAATTCCATCCACTCTGTTCATCTTACTGGTCTGTGTGTTTCCTAATCCGGAGCAGTTACAAACTCCTGGTTTAGTTTTGCAAACAATTCAGTAGTGAGGCTGTTCTGGAACAAAAGAAAAGCCCCACTCTACAGGAGACATTCAAGCTCTCTGTTTCAACAGCTCCCATCAAAGTCTGAAACCAGAGGAAGTTTTCCATCCAAATAGAGCCCTGCTTTCCATAACTCAAATGCCTTACACGTGGCAGGCGTTCAGCTGTTACATGAAGTGCACAGAAGACACCTGCACAGCAGAGATCTGTGCCACTAGCTACAGCTTGCAGGTACACACAGCTCAGCAGATGTTGCTCGCTGGGGCAGTAGTGAAAGAAGGAGAAAGTTTCCATGCTTCCCAAGGAAATCAAAGTGTGGGAAGCAAATAAACAGTCAGACAAGGAAGGAATCAAGCACAAGAAGGTCAGCCGTGTTCCACAGGATGCTGAAAATGTCTGTGATCTGCACAATCACAAGCCCAGTCAGCAACAATACATCAAAAGCCTTCTAGCCTAAATGCCAACGGTCTGAAACCGGATTGCATGAGCTGCTGATCTGCTTGGCAGTAAGAGGAAAAAGATGGCTTATTTTTGGAGACCACAGTTCAGAAGTTCAGCTTTGACTCTAATTTCCTGTACTTGCAGCAGGTTCTTGTAAAAAAAGACGTTCTTGCTCTCTTAAAATGTTGACAGCTATTCTTTTCCTATTTAAAATAGAAACCAAGGTGTGGGGAGGAGTACAAATAAATGACACCAAGGACTCGATTGTGACACGTGGGTGTCAGTTGCCATTGGAGATGTCCAAGAGCCTTGAGACATCTGCAGGAAGGCATAGGATAGGAGTCTTCCAAAGGGGGCAGCTGGGGACAGCCTCGATGCCCTAGGGCATCTCTCAGAGTCCATATGGCTGAACCTGATGCTAACGGATGAGATCACCTCACCTATCTATAAATGTCGATAGCCAAGCAAATTGCCTTGGCTTTTCTCACAATCCATGTAGGTCACAGTTTCACAGCTTCTCTGCCCTGTTTTAGGGAGGGATAAATCTTCCCCTAAAGACCTGATTCTCTTCATTGATTACATGGGCAGCTGAGATGCAGTGTGGCCTAACTACAAGTGGAATTGCTAAATTGCAAGCACGTAACATCATCTGAGCATTACTTGCTAGTGATGGCTACAAAAGGTCAAGGGTCAGCCCTATGTTCCCATTCTAGCTGAAGAAAGGCTTGTCATAAAGCCAGCAAGAGTAGAGTGTCATACATGTCAAAGTAGATGCTTGTCTTTGCTGAGATGAATCATGCCTTTGCATTCACTCAGATGAATACTGCCTAAGGCTTGGTCTAAGCCTGGGGCAAGAATAAAGTACTGAGAAGAGTAAAGATTTGCAACTAAGGGAAAAAAAAGGAGTGTCTGGGGTTCAGCATTATAAATTTATGGGGTGAGTGTCCGCAGTCTGTAGATCTAAGTGCTTCATGAAGCCTTCTTTAGGTTGGGTGCTCCAGAGGAAGTTTATGGTGAAAAAAAAGGGACAGGAAAAAAGAAAGGAAAGCTGATCTCTGCCCATTCCCTCTCCTGAAAGAGCTCATGTTCCAGATGAAATTCTGCTGCTTCTCCATCTTTCCGTTCTCACCCTGCCAAAAGTTTAGGTCCAAGTTCAGGGTAAATCACCTTTTCTAATGAATCATTTAGTACTTAAAAAATAGTAAAACATCCCACAGCATTATGTTAGCAGTGATTAATGTTCCATAAAAGATTTCTGCATGTATGGGTATCTCATGCAATATTTATTACAGCCTCACAAGTGGCTGGGTCAGCACTTTTATGATGAACCTCTAGGGCCTCTAATCTCAGATAGTCATAAATCAGGTGTAGTGTGGAAAGGAGGGTCACAATCTATATATAAAGAGGGTTACAAAGGTACACAAATATTAAGTGTGCAAAATTTCACAGTTGGAAACTTAGAAAATTATCCTTGAAGTTGCTTTTTGTCCTGATCAAGATTTTAGTGGAAAGAAGAGCTAGTGTCCACTTTATTTCACTCACCAAATAAAGGAATGCGTCTCATTAGGAGTGCTGGAGTCCTGGAGTGCTCCTACATTCTCACTAAAGAGATTTAGTTAGAGAAGCTTAAACTGAAATTCAATAATTGAGTGCAAACACTCTTCTGATGGGTTTACTACAGAAGAGTGTCATAAGACACTCCACCTTGAACCTGACTCCTGGACAGAAGAGGTAGGAGTTCAGACATACATGTGAGGCTCATATCAGCACCTCTTGCTGTGGGCCTCCAGGGAGAACTTGCTATTTGTACCATGCATCAGTTCTCCTCCCCAGTGCATGAGAAAACACAGAAAGTAATTGTGATCTAGGGTTGGATTACACAGTTTCTAAAGCTTTTCTCTCATCCCGGGAAGTCCATGTGATTTCTTTTTTTCTCCTTGCAAATATAAGAACTTTTATAGGACAAATGCTTCTGAGATACTTAAGAGGTCAACTTTTCTTCACTTTACAACTAAGGGACTTCTTATATCTAGGAAAAGTGATTCTGAAACTACTAGCCTTGATACAGTTCAGAGATTCAGGTAGGTATCTCTACAAGTAGATCATTGCTCAGAGCAGTCTTCCTTCAGTGCAATTCAGAGAATGATGTAAATTTACCCACTCACCATTCCGAAATGTAGGCTGGGAGCAGGTGTCAAAAATCTGCCCTGGCCTCCTAGTCATATACAAGCTGAACTGTGTTGTATAAGAAGGATTTCCTGTGACCTCTTTCCTTATAAATCAATTATATGAACTATTTGTCTGCCAAATTCACAGCAGCAGCAGTGCTAAAAGGTAGTCAGAGCTAGGAGTCACCTAGCCCTGGCTGTTACCAGCTGCCAGGTTAAAGGGAATACTGATGTTCCTCCCTTGCAGCACAGTGAGCCGATCACTGTGCTATCCCAGCTCTCCTCCTTCATGAGTTCTCAAGAACAGTTGTTAAACGTGAGGACAAGACGGTTATTTTATCGGGTTGCCACTTGGGCAGCCAGGGTCTGGTTTCCAGTAGGTACACCATTAGTACTTTCCCCATCTGTTCCTGGCTGAGCATGTGGGGTGTGAGAGCGTGGATGCCAGCTCCAGATTGAGATGCCCCCCCAGTGGAAACATCTACAGTGGAGGTGTCTATCTTATGCAGAAATGTGCAGAAAATCATCTCAGTTGAGCAGCTTCATGAAGTGATTCTTCTCACCCACATGATTATCTGCCAGCCAGAAGAGATGCTTCTGAAATCAAAGGGCATTTCACACAACATTAGATGTTTGTGTGTAGACATTCAGACCTGGGTCTCTGTTCAGTAGGAGAGCATAGACACCAGAGCACACTGTGTACATCCAAATGTCTAATCCTGAAGCTGTATCATACCCCCAGGGCTCACTCAAGTGCCTAAATACAGGTTGCTAGTGCCATCTAGGTGCTCTGAAGTGTCTAAGGACTTCTAAGTGAGCCACATACTTCTGGGCAGGCAGCTGGAGGACGAGCTGGACACTGCAAGGCAGCTCTGATGTCTCAGAGAGCTGATAATACCCTAGCATCTTCAGTCAGTGGAGTCAGCATCCAGAGCAGATGCAGAGCTATCCAAAAGTGTTCTGCAGGGGAGGTTTGGGTCCCTTCTTATTTGAGCTTAAGCACTGTGAATTTAGTTATGTGTATTTACATACTAAAGAGGTAACTTGGCTTAACTTCATTTATTTTCCACAGGAAAAGTTGAAAGCAATGGTCTGTGCACTACAGGTTTTTAAAAATGAACTGTCTCCTTTGGGTATCAAAAAAACACCTTCATTAGAAATGAGAAGGTTTTCAACAAAATGTTAAATGAATAACACCTCTTCTTCCTCATCATGTCTCATCTCTTTGTCTCACCCTTTCTCTTCAGTGATGAAATGGAACCAAAAAGAAGCGGAAACAGAAGCTAAGATCTCAGGAGAAAATGCAGAGCCTTCCATAAAATGAGGGAGAAAACTGTGGAAAGCAAATGCTTCTCTAAACTCTTCAGACCAATCACAACAAGTTTCTTTCCAGAGCCCACTGAACAGCAGTGATTTCAGCTGTCTGAAAAGAATTTTTTCATCAAATTTTCAGCTACTTTCAGACTCAACTAAAACAACAATCAGACAAGCTGATCTGCACCAAAATGTGATTTCCAGTGTCAAAGGCAGCTCCACCGTTTGCTATAGAAGCTCTTTATGGACATTAAAACAAACAAGACAGAAACTGGCCATTAAATAGGTAGTTCCCAAATGTTTCAGAGATGCCATGTATGAGCTGTGTACCACTGTGATGGTAGAGACCCCTGCCCTGGGTCTCTCTGCACAGAGGGTAACTCCCAGGCTGCCCTATGAAACAAAGGGTACAAAGGACTCCTGACCTTGGAGTGCAGTGAGCTACATCAGGCTGCTCTTTCCAGTCTAGCACCACGATTGCTCTCCCTTCCTTTGGTATCTGCAGAGAAAAACATGTCCTTTGATACATCACAGATGTAGCAATAAGCTGCACTCGTCTAAGAGTACATAATACCCAAAAAAATAATTCAAATCATTGATCAAGCTTTTCACCAACTGGCAAGTCCCAAAATAGCGACAATCCTACTGTGCGGGTACAGTACATTGATGCTCTTATTACAAACGATGTTTTCTTCTAGTTTGCTACATGTCAGCTTCAATACTCCCATGTTTTCAAAGTGCAAATGCACACTGCATTGCATATTGCAAAATGTCTCCTCTGTGATCTAATGGAACACGGGTGTAACGAAGCTTAAGGACTGGGTGACATATCCTGTGTTTTCTCAGTGACCTCTGACAAGAGAACCCAGAGTCTCGACCCCTGATCTCTGCTTTCAGCCCCTCTACAAATGCATGGGATCACAGGCCACTACATACTTAATTATTCACTTAAAAGGGGCCCAGAAAGAAATACGTAAATGAAGTTGTTTGCTATCTGTTAATTCAGAAATCTTTTAAGACAACGTTGCCTCACCAAGATTTCTCCTCAGAGACATTATTTTTCCCTTCGTAACACAAGGGATGATGAGGCAGACTGAAAAACACCGTGTTCTCTTTAGAAACAACTGATTAGTTTGTCTTTTTAGGTGAGGAGGAGGAGAAATGCACATCTGTTGGCTGGTGGGGGGGCAATGCCAGACTAAGGAGTAGAAAACAAGGTCCGTAGCTTCTTCTTGGGGTCTAGCGTGGCCTTACTCCAAAGAGAAAACTAAAATAGGGACCACACTTATCAAAACGATTTCATTCATAGTCAGACAGGAAACCAAGCGCTTGATTGGCAGAAGTATTTGTATTTAATACATGCTGAAGTTTCCAGAAACGGTGTCCACTTCCTTCCCTGAGCTCCATAGCCTTGGTCGCACGAACAGGAGCGTTGTTGATTTTAGTGCATTTAGTACTGGCTCCTAAATGTTGAGTTTTTCTGATGTGTTTTGAAAAAATGGACTTTAAGCAGGCCTAAAATGAGTTTGGCATCCAGTTCATTGGGAAATGAGTTAACTCACAGGTTATTAGCATTGACTGTGTAGGTTACAGTGCCATCCATAAAAGGTGATCTGTCTCAAACATGCAAAGAGTTTGCGACTCAGACCTACCACTGCTTCTTCTGACTTCTCAGGATCAACATTACATGCTCAATAAATCTTTAAATCATTTAGGCGGCCCTGGCAAGATAAAAACCACAACTGCAGAGAAGTTATTTTCATATTATGAAGAAAAAAAAAACCCCAACTTTCTCAAACAAAGGCAACATTACACGGAGGCAATGAATCTAAAGAAAAACACCATGTCTGGAACTCTGTATGCTGAATAATGGATTTGTTCTTTGTTCAAACATTTTCTGTCCTGCAATGACTTTAATTCTCAGTGAGAGAGCTGAGTTTACATTATACTGAATTTAAAACCTATAAAATCAGATGTTCCCCGATGTACTTCCATATTTTATCCCAAATCAGGTTATAGTGGCACTGAGTACAGCTATGTGACAAAGCTTGTACTATATTATGTCATATTAATCCCTCTGTGAGAAAATAAATAATCTGCTCCCATTAAAATGGATCTTATTCATAGAAATAAAACAACCGATAAAACATGCTCAGCCATGCACGCCAACGAAGAACTCCTTGAAATTACTAATGGAATAGAGTAGGTATAATATCATAATACAAATAATGCTTCAATTTCATCAGATCTTTTTTTAAAAACTATGAAGAGTGAGCTCAATGGAATTTGCAAAAGTCTGATACCTCAGAAGTAATTTATCTTTCTGGTCTCGGTGTACACGTACGTGCCTCAGGATACTTCTGCTAACCAGGGAAAGGAGAGGAGCACAGAGCTGGCAGGAGTTCCTTGAGGCGGCACGACACATGAAGTCTGCAGATGATTGTTTCTTTGCTGCTGTTCTCTGTCTTTACATCTGTTCACAGGAGCTACCTGTCTCTCCCAATGAGACTGAGCTATAGCTGGTAGAAAGTTCTCTGTCAACACCTCATTTTGATGTCACACCGGGTTTTCAACCAAGCAAAAGAGATTTGAGAACAATCTGATTTTTCATCTGAAAATTCAAGTCTCCCAAAGAGCTCTTTCCTCTCAATCTCTGGCATGTCGGGGCTGAATAATTTTCAGATTTGGAGAAGAATGCTTCTTTTGGTTGGTAGAAGTCACTATCCTACTGGTGTCCAGACAATACAGCGTGCTCTGAGCCACTCCACTTGGGAGTTCTGGTAACAGTGTCATCTTGTCTGGACCACAACTACTCTCATGAGTCTCCACATCCTGACTGGGGCCTAAAGACATACTGAGTAAGTTATAATACTCAACAAACCAGTGAAAGACTCAATGACAGAAACCAGGTGTCTTGATTCCAGTTCAGTGCCCTCTTCTTTACAGTGAGAATATGTAATTACTTACGTCCTAATAATCTGCTGGACGATCCCCTAATAAACATAGCAGTGCTATGAATGAGTGGACATCCAAAGATCCTGCCATCTAAACTGTCATTATAATATAATTAATATAATATAATATAATATAATATAATATCTCATGGTTGGAACATGAATGCTTTTAATTAACTTTCAAAAAATGAGTAGCAAGCCCATTTGCATGACTCAAGGACAGTCTCTCTCTAATGAGTCCACCATCCACTGTTGCACAGACTGAAAATTTGCTTTTAATATTGTATTTTCTCAAAGTCCATAACCTTAATTCCAAGAAATATGATTTGTGCCCAGATCATCAATTTGTTTTCCTGCAGGATGTTTCTTCTTCTTTTATGCTGGTCTGTCTACTTCGCTGTGAACTGATCTTATTTGTTGGAGTTACTTCATATCAAAAGCCTGAAGTAAATAAATAACGTGCAATGCAATGTTCCTCTCTTATTAGATTTGGGGCCTCTGGAACTCAAAAAAATAAAATTATGTTATTATTACATTTCTTATATTTCTAATGGTTTATTAAGCCAAACAAAGGAATACTTTGGAATAAACTTAAGTCAATGCTTTGACATGTCCTGCACCTAAGAAAAACCTGGCATCCAGTGATACAACTCAAAGACTTAAAATTACCTGTACTGAACTCCCTGCCTCCATAGCTAGGGTAGCAGTCAGAGATAAGTTTTGCTTAACTTAATTTCTCATGTTCTCTTCACCTTCCAGGTACCTGCCTTGCCTGTTGGTCCTATTTGGCTTGTGAGATCTCCAGGGCAGAGACTGTGTTATATATTTTGCACTATTTGCACAGTGCCCAGAAGATGAAGCCTTTCTCCTTGAGAAAAGTTCCTAGGCACTGTTGCAGTGACTCTGAGCAGCACTGCCAGGAATCTAAATGTTATTTTCCTCTTCACCATATGCTGCTCTTCCTGTCTGTAATTTGAAAACAGGAACAGAGGGTAACGTAATACAATTGTCTGTATGAAACATTGCGTGTGTCTTACAAGGGCTGAGGAAAGATGATCCCAAATTTCCACACCCTCCTATGTGGGCCCAGTGACCATACTGGGAATTACAAAGTTCCCGCACAGCGCACCGTGACTTGCCCATATGGCTGCTCTTTCCCAGCAGGGTTTTCTCAGGGTTTTGTCTCAGCTGTTTTGGAAAAGAACTTGACAGGTGGGTGCTGGAGACTAAAAGCACTGTGGAAAGTTGTCCAGGTTGGACTTGAGTTGCTGCAACAGTGAAAAGCACTGAACCGGAGACTTCAGCACAGCGATTTCCTCTTAGAGCCCAGGAAAGGTCACTGCAGACAAACACAAAACTGTTTCTGCTGACATAACCTTGCCCAGGGCTCTTAAATGGTCCAGAAAAACAGTTGTGTTTCAAACTCATATTGGGAGCACAGGTTGACTTCTCCAGTGTCCACTGAGAGTAGGGAAGGCAGTAACTGATGTGCTGTGTCCAGATGAGGAGGATCAGGGGTTGCAGGGAATGAAGGGCACAGCTCCTTCCACTGGGTTTGGATGCGCTTTCTTAATTACCTTATCCTTGCAGGCATATCTCAGCCTGATAGAGGTTTCTGTGCATGAAAAGCAGGAGGCGGGTACTGCTTTTGCATAATAGCACCAATTTCAGAGGCCAAAGATAAGAAAATACAGGTGAGGCTAAAAATACCTGTATGAACCTGCTCAAGTGAATGAAATGTAGCAGATGAAGGCAAGGCATTTACAGCTAAATGCTCTTTCCTACACTTAAGGGAAAATTCCAGTTTCATTCTAAGGAGAAATTAAACTTATGTGGAGTCAAGATTTCACCTCCATTTCTTTTTTCTGTCTTCATGCAAAAGCAGAAATTAAATTCAAATGGTTCTTATTTGATGCAGAAAAATATTTTCAGTTTCTGAGATTTTGGAAAGGCCTTGCTATAAAATTTTGTATGCAGATCCTGAAAAAAGGGATGTTCAAAGTTTCCATTGAAAAAAAGATGTGCATTTTTCATTTAGCTGGCTTAACCACGCCTAACATAATAACTTGTAGTACAGGGCTCCTTAAAACACACATGTACGTGTACACGCATAAACATAAACATACAACCAGACTGCAGTCTGGATCTCAGAACAGTAGTTATTATGTTTGATAGTGTAGGGGCAAAAGGTCACCAAGAATGGTGCCCACAGTGTTGGGTTATGCACAAATGCAAAGCAGCAAGTGGTCTCTACCCTCAGGAAAAAAAAAAAAAGAAAGAAGAATTGTTTTCACATTCCCTTTTTGTGAATCTGGAAAATAAAAAAGAAGTAAATATGCTGAGCCTTAATAAAGAAAAGAAAGCCATGCTGTAGGGAGTAAGAATACTTCTGCACCCAGTGGTATTACAGACCTCTTCAGTCACTCACTGAATTAGCCTGATCCTCTAGCTGCTTTAGCAAGATGCTGTAATTTAAGAAGTTATTTGATAATTGCACAGGCAGAAACCTTCATTTGCCTCCCCTGTGCTCACGCATCATGATGAAGCCTTTAATTACAAATGAACGTATATTATTATTTTTCCAGGCTTCGCAGCTCGCTCAGGGCACCGTGAGAATGGGGCACGCTGCGTGCAACCGTGGGTCACCTTGCTGCACACTTGAGAACTCTGCTAGGAAAACAAGACTATTAGTTTCCTCACACAGGCTGCCACAAACCCCTGCAAGCTGCACGGACACGCACAACTATTTCATCAATCTGCTGTGAGATCAGAGCAGCCCCAGATTTAGTTTTTTTGAGAGGGGAACAGAGTGCCACAGGACTGGCTCAAAAAAGCAAGTTAATTTTTGATGTCTGGAAACAAGGGTACCATATTTCATTTTTCTGTTCCCAGGGTTTTTATCGGTCCCCAGTGCAGCCCTCCCTGCCTCTGCCTGCAGCTGGAAGTGATGAGCACTTCTGCAAGTTAGATGTGCCATCCCATTTCCTCTCACATACACACCCAGCTCTCCCCCACTCTGAGGCATCAAGAAGGAAAGTCAACCTGCTCTCCTCTTCCAGCCTCCTGCCACTCCCTGGGAAGAAACTGTCTCTAGGGAAGTCCAGACGAGAACCTCCAGCAGAATCAGAGCTGTCAGAATCTGGGGAGAGGCTGGCTGCCAAATTTCAGTGAGTTTCTTGTGAGAGACCAGAATTTTCCAAACCTCACAGTTCCTCCACATACGGGCACTTCTTCAGAACCAGCAAATGGAACATCCCAGATGTGGTTAAAAGGCAATGATTCCTACCAGTACCAAACCCATGTTCATGAAGATGCTGTGAATTCTGATGCAGCACCCTTTTTTTTTACCATGCAGAATATTTCCTAATTTCACTATCTAAAATAGCATATTGCTTTTTGTTGAAAATTTTAAAAGCTCTGGTGGCAGATTTTCAGCTGGAGTCAATGGTCAAAATGTTGCCAGTATTATCTAATTAGCATTAATGACAGACATCAGTACCAGTCCTGCCTCTGATAGAAAAGGAGCTGCTTATCTACTACCAGTAGGGAATACAGGAGCAAAGCCATTTTGGGGGAAAAAAGGAGTCAGGTTCCTGTATTCACTGAGTAGCAAGAGTACGACCCAACTTTTGAAAAGCAGGAGAACAGCAGGTTTGAAGTTTCAAGGCACTAGAGACTTCAGGAGGATTTTGCACCTCTACTGAGAGGGCTGTGTGAGCTCTGCATTCCCACCACCCACTCCTGCCTCGCCGCAGCCCAGCTCCCTGCACACAGACACTGCCGGCTGCTGCCACTCCTGCTGATGCAATCCCCCCAAAATACAGCACAGCACTTCTCCTTCAGCCAGTCAAGACTCAGCTCATTAATTAACAGTTGCAGCACCTCTTCCAGATGCCACTTAAAGGCAATTCTCCGTTTTGCAAGGAAGCAGGGCTGGGGTCAGGAAGGACGTGTCCTCAACCACCTTAAAACAAGTAGAGAAGGGGACTGCAAAACAGCTGACAGTAACATATTTGAAAAATATTATCTCTTTGTAGGTCTGAATTTCTCTGCATGGAAGCTACTTGCTCTTAGAGTTTAGATAAAACTTGCATTGGGTGGTTTGGAGGATGCTGTGTGTTCATAACGTGCTAGGCAGAGACAACACGGAGAAGACCATGAACCACAGCAGGTATGGGTTTGCTGTCAGTATTTCCAGCTAGGTGCAACACTGTTCTGCTCATCCTGAGGCAGGAAGGAGCTGAGCAGCAGTAGCAGCACCTAGTATGGTACCAAACCCCAGCCTGCTGAGATGGGTGTATTAACAAGGTGCATTTTAACCGTGGTTTCTAGTTTGTGTGCCCAAGGATCTCCGGGTTTGCGTTAAGGGCTACGTTAAACATCTACACTGAACTGAACAGGATACCTCGGTAAGAATGAACCTGTGCCAAATTTGTGCAGTGTTCTTCAGTGCCCAGCCTTCAAATCACATCCTTCTCACCTCCCAGGAGTTCAGTCATTCTCACGTGCATCTGTTCACACTGTAACTTGCCCCACGTTAATGTTTCAAAGGTTTGCCTCTCCATTTGTGTATCTCTTTCACATGGGGAGGCAGGTGGCACGGGGCAGCTCTAACAAAGGATGGGAGAAATACTCAGGGAAACAACACTCCCTAGATATTGAGGGACAAATAATACGGTGGGAGGAGGCTCTCTTCAAATAGAGTGGTTTGGTTTTACTTGATTTCACTGTGCCTCCACTAGACTTTGGTTGGTATCTGCAAGAACCTTCTGTTTACTCCTCACATCTCTATTTGTATTGGGATTTGGGGGTTTTCACAGGCAGTGAAGAGACAAGGGTACCCAAACAGAAAAGGAAAGGAAAAAAAAGGTACCCGTCTGACACCCTGGACTTAGTGCCCCATTTTGCTAACCAAGATTTTTATCTGCAACACCTCAGAGCTAACAGTTACAGCTAAGAGTCAGTCACTGGGAAGAGGTGGGAAGAAAAGTCTAACCTGCTGATTTATTAAAATATGTTAATGCTTTATACTGTAAATCTTGAACAGGATGTGTGTGTAGGCAGTTGTTTGCATCTGAACAATGTTGTATTCATGGCTGAACAGAGCAGGAAGGTAGGCGCTGGGGAGGTTGGGCGGGAGGCAGGTATTACTTTCACCCAACTGATGTGCAAAAAGCAGCCTGTACTTCCAGAAAATTCAGTGTTCTCATTCTGTTGGCCACTTTCAGTACATTTATAGGGTCAAACAGCTTGGTATTGCACTTCATGCCCAGGTGCCCACTACCTGGAACATCAGTGTAGATGTAGCCCTTAAGGCTGGATCAAATTTGGTCTCTGAGGAGCTATTTGGGCTTCACGTCCCCAGGGCAGAACTTCTATGTCCTGTCTGTAGGCTCCTTCTTCACTCAGAAAAAAAAATACTCAGTACTACACTCTCAGCTGCAGTTGGTTGGGGATGCCAAAATGAGATATTAAATGCTCTATACTATATTTGTTGACATAGACAATCGATATGACGGTGTATGTGAGTGAAAAGTCCACCCTACGCGTCTCTGGCAGGCTCTCTCAAGCCTCATGGAAAGAATGCAACATCAGTGAGCTGGATCACACCGGGAAAGTTTCCCTCCTGTCAGCAAAAAGAAACCAAACCCAGAGCTAAGGTGTTTCAGTTATTTTCTGGAATTTGCTTTTTTTCCAAACAAAGATCAGATTTTAGAGCTTGGGACCACAGCTTGAAACCCAGTAGCAGTGGTGATACATCACTTGGCACTTCAGCTGGGGTGGTTTGGGACATCTCAGCCAGGTGCTGGTGGGACTATGCCTGACCTGTTTTTAAGGTGTTAAGAAGAAATTTAATACACAACCTTTGCTTAGAGAATACTGACACAAGCAAAACAAGACCAGTATGGTAGCAGTTTAGTCTTCCCTCAAATGCTCTTCCCTCAAGTTATTGAAAGAAATGTGAAGTCAGGAATGTCTATTTCAACTGAAAACCATTTTCAAGGCAGTATCTGAAATGCTCAGTGATGAGTCAACAAACTGAAAAAGAACTTGATACTTCTTCTTTTGATGTTTCCCATTCAAAATGTTCTTGAACACTTTCTTAAAAAAAAAAAGTAATTTTACCTTTAAGTTGCAGTTACAGACAAATACACAAAAACATTGAAACTTGTCATATTGAACAAGTTTTGGATGGTTGTATTTTTTTTTCAGCTCAGCTGCTGATATCATCTGGGATAAGAGCAGGATTCTGCAATTTCATTGTTCAAGGAAATGAACTTTATTAATTGACTGAGGAATAATTAACAAGCCTAGAAAAAGAATTAGGAACTGGCAGAGAAGATGATGATGGAGAATTTAAAAATCTCAGAACATACAAAGCAATTTGTACTTTCAAATTCTTTTTTTTTTTCTCAGAATACTGCTGCTGACACTCAGTTGTGATTTAAGGATCAATTTACCCCCTCTCCCAACAAGTGTCACCTAGAAAAGATTCAGCTCCCAGTCTTTAATAAGAAGCTTTCAATCAGTGGAGTGGGGTGGATGTTACAGTAACACTATTTCATTCCTGCATGGATCACTTCTGCGCAATCAACTTGCAGAAAGCTGCTGTTTTCACCTACAGCTGGGAAAGGTTCAAAACAGATCTGACTCCTAGAATGACCTTCAGTATGAAATGCTCCATGAAACATTCCTTCTGCTGCATAAAAATTGCTCATTTCAGAAATATCCCCACTAGGTCTCTAAGTGTCACAAAACTTAATGGAGAATATTCAGGGTCATGCTGGAAGAGCAATACATGTCCAAAATGGAGAAAAGTCTCTGCGACTTAAAACTGTAATTGAAGAGTCTGATCCTGCAGCATAGACAGTTTCTTACCCATGCCAAAGACCTGACATTAGCATCTTCCGTTACGTTTCATAATCTCTGATTGCAAGGAAAATACATGGGGATGAAGCTTGTTCTGAGATTTAACTGCACTGTGCTGCTAGTGTCACGGCTGCTGCAAAACAGGAAGGCAGCGCAGCCTAAGGGTTCAAATGCTGGCAGGGAGTGACCACACATTTTTTGGTCTCCCGACTTTTGGAAGTCTTGTGATGTTTGTGCACCTAGGACCTGACCTCACAAAGCCTGAGAGGTTCCTTATGAGCCCTTATGATGGACCTGACAAAAGGACATGCTGAAAACCTCGGATATGCCTTGCTACACTTCGCCAAAAGCCTTTCTATTTTTTTCAACAACCTTTTTTAAGGCTGGACATAGTACACCGTTCACCATATTAAGACGCCTCCTTGATACTGTCCTACTCCTACAGTCAGGATCTTATTCACCCTGTTATCTATTGATTGATTAAGAATTCCCAGCAAATGACTTGGAAAGTAATTCACTGGAGGAAGTCCTGTAAGTATTTCACCACATTCTGCACACGTCATTACCATCATCAGATTGCTGAGAAGGAAAAGAGTCATTTCATGAATTCGACACTATTTATCATCCCGCATTCACCATTAAATGAGGCAGTACCATGGCTAAAATTTCTTTTGCTCCTCTTTTTCCTCTGCACTTTAAGCCTTCTAACACAAAATAGAAACAGGTCCAGAAAGCAAATGAGCAGATATTCAAGGCTGTGTTAATTGAGCTCCCTGTCTTCCTGCCACAGCCAGACATAGCACTGTTTACAGCCAGATGCTAAAAATGAATTGTACCTGTGGCTGAAAGGAAACCAGCTTCAAGTGGAAACAGAAAAACCAAGATATAGAAGTTATCCCTTTCATACATCGTAGGACAACAGATTGGGAACTCTGCATCTCCCACCAAGAAGGCAATTAAAATGAGGGGAAGAGGGAAAGCCATTTCTCAAAATATGTGCTGGAATTCTGTAAATCATGAAAGGAAGGAAACCTCTGTGCTTGCACTTGGGAAAATGACAAAGAGCTGCCTATTTAGTGCCAGCTTCCCTGGCCTCAGATGCTCTGTGCCAGGACTGCTGCTGGCCCAGCTCTCTTTGAACTTTACATCCAGTTTACCCAAGCTTAATATTACTATCTGCAATGGTGTCACTCCAACTGGAGAGGCAACGCCTCCATAACTGATTACCAAATACTTTCTGAGGTGCTTGATCTTCAGGTAGAAAATGCTTATTATAAAGCAAACAGAGTTCACTGGAGTACGACAGGATGGGGCTGCGCTCTGGTCCTTTGACACTCCCTCCACCATCCCATTCTTTGGTCATCAGGGCAACTTCCCCCTCTTTGTAATGCAGTCTGTGGTAAAATAGATCTTCAGTGGACTGAGCAGTGCTGCTACGAAATTGTTGACCGGGAAAACAGAAGAAAGTCAGCTGGCTAACAGTGTGTAAAAGAATGATTAATGACAATATCTGAGCTATTTTCTTGCAGATGAGGTTATTCGGAAGGACACATTGAAATTAACTTTCTTCACTTACTTACTCCATCTTTAGGAATTAATTACAGCTCTGGAAAGCAAGAGATAAAAGCCTGGGAAAACTATAGAAGATCTAAACAGAAAGGCTACAAGCCCAAGCCACTTACTGTGATGGAAGCTCACAAGTCACATGATAGAGTAGAAAACCAAGGTGAAGGGCAGCTATACAAATGGGAAAGCTAGGAAGACTGCTGGACCATTGCTCCTGAGGCAGTGTCCTCAGGGATATGCTGAGGAGCAGATTATTCTGGGCTAAGAAGGGAATTTGGGAACTACTGCTGGCAGGAGGAGCTTAATCCAGAGCAGCAGAGGTAGTGACAGCAACGGGAGCACCAGGACAGAGCTCAAGCAAGAGTTGCACTGCTCAAACTGAGCCCCAAAGGAGGGTTATGTGCACCTGCAAAGCATTGCCAGGCTGGAACAGGTCTCGTTGCAGTGTTCATTTTATGCCTCGGGTCTGAGGGGATGAGCAGAAAAGGAAGCATTTTTGTCCCGTGGCACACCCAGACTCGTTACAGATCAGACACTGAGCAGAAGGCTCACACAGCTGCTCCCTCCCCTCCAACCAGTGCCTGTACCTCAAACCCTTGCAATGCATTGGTATGACCCCTCTTCTATTCCCAGATACCACAGAATAAGCAAAGGTACTTTGCCAATTTCATGTGATCTGTTCCCAGCAAGTAAGGAAAAGGATCTCAAGAGAAGCAGTGTTTAGGAGCGTGACCTGCAACAAGGCCTCATGTTCAGAAACTGTCTCCCAGCTGGACCATTTCCCCCACTTCAGCATCACCTCCCACTGGCAGCTTAACACTGCTGACACTCCCCCATCATCTGGCTGGCCATGGGTCCCACACAGGGACCACTGCAGCCCCAGCCCCCTGAAGAAGAAAATCTTTCTGAGGTCAGACCCCAAAGTGCCAAGGGAGAGGAGAATTCAGACATATTCTTCAGTGTCTGAAAGGGAAGAGGGAGAACACCAGCAGGAGAGAGAGATACTGATAGATAAAAAGATAGATAGATAGATAGATAGATAGATAGATAGATAGATAGGTAGGCAGGCTCCAGCTACGGTCATCAATGAGCACAGATATTATCAATGCACAGCAGGTCTGAGACTATTTCTGAATGCAGGAATGACTCAGCCAGTCCCACAGCAAAGCCCGAGCAGCTGATACATCCTTGGCATAGAAGAGAAAAGCTTAGGAAAAAAAGCCTACAGACCCAAACAAAGGCAAAATCCGTTGCAGACTCTGACTGAAAGAGCAGAAAAGATTCAGAGGAAATTCTGTCATTTGATGGACACAAAAAACTAGTAATCCACCCTTTTCAGAGAGATATAAAGGCTTTGGAAGAGAAAAGTAGACAGAATGCATATACAAGACTGACAAAATGAAAAGATCAGTCAGCTGGACCTACACTTTGGGTGCTTGGAAAAGAGACTGCTAGTGAGTATTTTATTCTGAAAAGGGGAACCTTTTGATGTGGACAGCCATGCTCCTTGCATGCCTGAGAAAGGTATCATCTCAGACTACCTGCGTTGGTAGAGATTTTAAAGTCATGGTGAATTGAGTCTCAAAACCATGAAACTGCATCCTTCCATGGACAAAAAAGTAACAGGAAATGTTAGATCATGATAAAAACATTAATGAGACAGACACCTCTCAGTTTTGTTGGCAGATAAGCCTGCAAAATAAGACGTATTAGCAGAAGCACTCACAAGGTCACTATCTGAAACAGCATCAGAACTTGAAATCTTCCACTGACTTCCATCTAATCCCGAATGTCTCTGACCCAATCTAGTCCCAGCTCAGGTGGGTGTTTAAACACATATAAAAGCATTGAAGTTCAAATGTCTAAAAGCATCTCGAACTAAAAAATGGATTTCTGACCGTTTGTGCTACTTGGAATCCACGGCCCATTTAAGAAGCCACACAAGGTCCACAGGACTTAAAGACATCCTCATTTCCTTTGTGGGCTGCATCCAGGCACAAGAGTTTTGCTAACCTCATTTGATCTCCTTGTAACTTGCTCCCCACCTCAAGACCAGAGTCAATAATGTTTTCCTTCCTTCCACCATTTGTCTATCTTGTTAGCTGCAGTTTCTTTGGTTTTAACGTCTTTGGTTGCGAGGACTGAAGACTCCCTGGAGCGAGAATTGTATCTCATTATCTGTTTTAATAATGCATAACAAAAGATTGGCAATATCCTAGTACAAAAAGCAAGATCAAACAAACAAAAATATTCTTCAACAAAATTAAACCCTTCTCAAATGTACATTGCCTGTTCCTCAAAAGATCAAAACCAAATGATTTTAAAAATAATATATTCAATCTTCCCAGAAACTATTTAATCCTCTGTTCTTAACAGCAAGAGCTGGCATATGTGTTCTGCTATTGAATGGGAAAGAAACTTTCAGACACTAGCCATAAACTATTTATCTTCACAATAAATTAGCATCCTCAAATCTCTTCCTCTTCCTTTCCTCTATGAACAGCTAGGAAATGTTTCTCACCAGAATGTGCTAGTCAAGGAAGAAGAGAGCTCAACATGAATTCTGCAACATATCTATTGGTAATGCTGACTGATGATGTTTTTACAAGCCATGTTGTCATGGTTTAGGGGCAGGACAGCCCCTTAGATCTGTGACAGACACTCTCTGTTAACCCCCCACCCCCCAAAGGGGAAGAGAAAGGGAATAAGGGAGAGAGACTTATTGATTAGAAAAGGGAATTCGAACAGCTTTCATGAAGATGGAATTAATAAAAACAGAATATATACAAGTATATACAAAACCAGTATCAAACTCAAACCCCCTGATGGTAATTCCATCACCGTCACCACTGATGCTGTGGAGCAGGCACCGGGGCAGTCCCAAACTGGGCCTAGCAGCAGATGGGAGCTGTGTTCAGGAGCTGGATTCTGTACCAGGTTCAGGAATACACAGACTGGGATCGAAGGTGGACCGGACAGAGACCCCCTCGGGTGCTCCAAGGAAGGAACTGAAAGACCAGAGCCAAGCCAAGCAAAGCTGGCAAAAATCAGTCCAAGAGGGGAGAGGAGCCACAGACCCTCCAGATCCCTCAGCTCTATGTTGACTATGCCGTCTATGGGCTGGAATCCCTCACTGGTCAATTTAGGATCCCCTGTCCAGCCCACTCCTCCCTGCAGGTGCAGCCTTTCACTTTTCTGCACCCCTCAACGGGGTGCACAAGACTCAGCAGTGGCCTTGGGCTGCACCCCAACCCTTGGTAGAAACTCTAACCATGGGGTGTTATCACTGCCAGAAGCAGACACTGTCTGTGAGAACAGGCTGCTACCTTCAGACAGTGCAGTTAGTTAGGAGAACTGAGCTGAAAAGTAAAATCACTGAGCAGAATTAGTTCTGTTCTCACTCAAACCAGGACACATGTATGTAGTATTTATTATGCAACTTTCAAGTTACCAATGGGTGTATTGAATAAAAGGGAAAAACAGAAGATCTGACTGGAAATTGAATTTAGATTTCTTCTCAAAATATACCCAACATAAAATCCCCTAAATAATTTGAGTATCTCAGTCCAAGCACTGGGAATTCAATCCTGTTTCTTTTCAGCAATACATTTTTCCAAGAGACTAACCTTGATTCATGTCCAGAAGGTCCAGATTCTCCTCCAGTCCTCAGCTCAGCTCTCCTTTGGGTCAAACACTAGGATATTTTAAGTCTGAGGGAGGTATGTGCCACCAGTCTGTGTCCAAGCGTGCCCCCTCTTCCCCTGCTTGCTGTCACTCTTCTCACCTACCAGGACCCTTCTCCCAACCCACACCAGCAATTAATCTCTGAATGAAAAACTACCATCTCTTTGAATAAGAGTGATGATCTACCTTTGTAAATTAAAACCAAATGGGGTACATTTTGGCAGCTCACAGTTGAGCATCCAAGTCCTTGGGAGAGGGCATCTCTAGACATGATATAGGGAACTTCACCACCTCACTCTGTTGTGGTTTCAAGGCTCCCAATGGTTTTGTGCAAAGTCCCTCTTTCAGACCTCAAGGAATGGACTTCTTTCGTTCATGCTCTCTGCTTTGACAGTACTTTGTCTCTAGGATAAAGCTTTTATCCCTGTGATGAGGATTAGGCCTGATCCTTCCTCTGATATTTGTTTTAGTCTGCAGGTATTCCTGAAATGCAGTGGCCTTTTTGGTCCAGGAGCACTGGTAGCACCGAACCCTCCACCTGCTCTGCAGATATTCCTGAAATGCACTGGCCTTTTTGGTCCAGGAACACTCTAGCACCGAACCCTCCTTACAGCTCTGCACTGTCCTTATGCTGATGTGGTCTCGTAACTAATCCTACTTAAGACTAACTTTAACTAAGAATATATTATTTCCCAATGAAAATACACCATTTCCTGACACTCAATGTCAAACTGAGTCAGGCATCAGAGTCATTATTGCTCTACTTAATGCCTCCCACCCAGGATGTTAATGACTCAAGCTATGGAAGTAACCATGCAATACGGAAGGGAACTGGGGCACAGAGACTGAAATGTGCAAAGAGGCAGAAGTAAGTCCTGCAACCGAGGCATCTATATTGCTTTTCCTGCTTTCAAAACTGGGAACAAAACTACACAGACAGCCCAAACCCACTGTACAAATAATTCAGACACCTAATTTCAGTTTCTACAGTTAATCTACATTAGCTTGTGTCCTGAGAGGTGGTTCCTGCCAGGATACAGAACTCGAAAAATTCACTTCAACTCCTACGTGCATCACACGAGCTGGGAGGAACTCGTGGAAAATATTTTTCTCTTTCTGTTACACACTAACCTCCTTTGAAAAGCACTTTGGGAAATCTTGCAAAGGAGGGTTATATAAGAGTTAGAAATTATTATTCGTATTATTATTGTTATCGCTACTACTAGAAGTCCTCCAGACAGGATTGATAGCACTTCACAGTACAGCACTGAGAAGTCAAAAAGAGGTTTTGCACAGAGCAGTATCTTTAAAACAAGCTCGGTGGTGGAACACCTAACCGTCACGTTTTGTTTTACCACTGCACAAAAAATCCTGATTAATTCCCACACCAGCAGGAGGGGAGGAACTGCCAGTTCAGATCAGCCCGTAGGTCTCCGTAGTTACAGCATCTCATCTCCCACAGGAGCGTTCAGAGGCAGGTACAGGAAAGTTCACAGATACTTGGAACAGAGGAATCTAACCTCAAGGAAATTCTCTTCTGAACCTCGTATTATTTGGAAGCTAAAGGTAAAATGGTGAGGCATTGTTCCTCGTGCGAGGCAGACAGGTAGCACCTCGGCCATCTGACAGCTGAAGGAACTAAGGATGCCAAATGATTTGCCTGAGGTGTTAGGGCCTCGGTGATAGTGAGGAAACTCCCTGCAACGTGACTACATCCGAGGAAAGCCCACGATGCGGTTGTCTGCACTGGCTCAGGGCAGGGTTTAAAGTGCTGCAAACCCATCTGGAGTCTATTTTCAGATTAAAAGTGCATCCAAATGTGCAAACTGCCTTAGGGGTGGCACACGTGAAAGCTCCCAGTACCAACATCTTTCACGTAGAAGCACACCAGCCCGCAGTCCTGGGCTTGATCGGTCAGAATCTCAGCAAAATCCTGGTGTAACTGTGCAAGATTTTGATTCAGCTGAAGCTGACATTGTGATCCATCCTACAGGAACAGAGATCCAAAGGGAATCACTCGTCTGGGTGACCTGACTCCCTTGCCGTCCCCGTGATTCACGCTGCGCAGCACTGCAGCAGCGAGCACCAGGCTGGGCTGTGTCACAGGGAAACCCCTCTGCTCTCGTCACAGATTTATGGCTGCCCATGGCAAGCAGCTGTATCTTTAGCGTTGGCTAGAAGATGCTTGTGAGGCTGTCTAAATAATTCATCCCTAAGAGCCCCTGTCAGCCTTTCCAAGGGCACACTGCAGCGAGAGCTGCCTCCTCCAGCTCCCAGGCAGGAGTTCCCACCGCGCACAAAGCAGCCTCGAGCTCCTAGGGAAAACGTGCTCTGAGATTCCAGCAGCTCGTTGTACCACGCTGGAAACACCGGGCACGAGGCATAAATCCCAGTGCCTGAGAGAGACCCGCCGTCTCATTTTGCTCCTACTGTCTGCAGTGCTGCTGCTGCTTTGCTATTTGCACAACAAACAAAGCCCTGATCTGCTCGATAGGCTGGAATCGATCCTGCTCTTTGGCAGGCTACGCAGTTATGCGCAGTAATGAAAGCCTAAAAGAAGAGAACTGGGGCTTCCCAGGAAGCCAGAAAGCTATTCTATAGCAATTAAGACCCCCCTGGTAAAGGATTGTTAACGATATGGTAATAGTTTCTTCATCAAGTTTGTAAATGCTGCTACAGCACATCTTCTGAGGAGGCTAAGCTGGATGTGTAAAGATTTCAAATCACAGAGAATCTTCGACACTCGTACTAAGCCCCAAACACTTCCAGTCAGACCAGCTGCACTGCACCCATTTCACAAGCGATCAAACTGGGAGTCAAAGAAGAGACTTTTGAAGGTCACAAAGAGCACACGATGGAAGAAGAAAGGTTTTCTCCATCTCAGTCCTGTGTCTAACTGAGCATTCCAACATAGCCAGCAATTTTGCATGTGGCTCTGCAGCCTCTGGGCTCGCACCACTCGCACCTCTTCAGCATCTTTTAGTGATGCAGATGTGGAGGGAAAGGTAAGTACCAGCAGGTCAATAAAATCTTGGGCAACGTCCTCAGCCCTTTCCATGGCGTGCCACAAAGCAGTAACCAGCAGATCCCAGAAAGAAAAACAGTTTGTTGGACAGCAATAAGCATCCAAAGTGAAAAAAAAAGTAAACAAGTTGAATTAATTGATGAGGACATTGCCTCCTAGCTGACTGAAACCTAGGCTAGCTTCACAGGAGGACAAAGCCTCGCCAGTAATGCCAGGGGG
Source organism: Todiramphus chloris collaris (assembly GCA_025345505.1). Taxonomy (NCBI): domain Eukaryota; kingdom Metazoa; phylum Chordata; class Aves; order Coraciiformes; family Alcedinidae; genus Todiramphus; species Todiramphus chloris. The sequence goes on from JANVCC010000209.1 coordinate 1,030,068, forward strand.
TTGCTTTAGAAAAATTAAGCTGCAGCTACATTTTCCTTTGTGGAGGTTTAGCCTGTCTCGTCCCAGGCAGTCCATTTGCATGCACACAGTGCCTCCACAGCTACACGGCAGGGAAACCCCCATCTGCTCCCCCTGGATTTACACTCAGCCGTGAAAAATGACTCTAGCTTCAACTTTCTGCTAGGAGATGCGTGTAGAAAATGAGGTCAAAAAGGCTCACTTTAAATTATTCATCACAAAAAATTCGCCCTGGATTTTCTAAGCCTGTGCAGCCAAAGAGGAACCCCCAGCTCCCTGGAGCCAGAAGAGCCGATCTGTGCATTTGCTCCGGTGCTTGTAACTCTGCTCTGTCTGAGGGACGCCGAATGTGGCACCACAGCAGGGATGTGGGAGTGGGGAGATCTGGATTACTCTGTTCCAAGCACCAGCTGTCTCCGTGTGGCAGCCTGACAGAGTCAGAGGCATGGATTCGGAGATCAGAAGGGACTGGGTTGATGCTGGAAAAATCTCATCAGTGAAGTCCCTGGTCCATGGGATGTGAGAGGTCAGACTAATTGGTCATAATGGGGGGAATACAGGAAAATCTCTGAGGGACTGTTGGGATCACCTGCCCTGATTTTGTGGTGTAACACAGAAATTAGCACACACATTTCCTGGAACCCGTTCAGTTATTTTTGGTTAAGCAACACAGAAAGAGAACTATTCACAGAGAAAAGCCTCGCTGGTAGACAGCATTTAGATGCAGCTCCTCAGTTAAGCTGTTCTAACAGTTAATCACTCACACTTTAAATATATAGACCTTTCCTTCACTTCAAACTGCGTTGACATGACCTCCCTTGCCTGTCCCTGTGTACAAGGGCCTCACTCCCCACATCTATTCTAGTTTTAGTGCAGCACGATGTTTCTCCACTTGCTGCTGGAGATGACATACCAGCTGTTGGAAGACAGGATAAAAACTTCAAGCAAAAAACAAATGCATAGGAAAACAACATTTGAGCAGTGATGGAAGCCAAGAAGTTTTAAGTCAGTTAGAATCATTGCTGCACTTTTGGTGCGACACGGTAAAAGGCAGAGAGGATCCTCATAAAAGGATGTGCTAGGCTGGGAAGCTCAGGCCATAAAATCAAGTGTATGTAATCTACAGCAGAGATGCTGTTTGTGTTGTCAGGGATTTATCTGGTTTGTTGCCTGTTTATGTGGGCTCACTCTCCTTCCAGATGTCTTCCTCTTTCTAGAAGGATTGATTGACTCTCATTTTTCCTCAGGCTCCACATACTCTTTTACAAGCACCTTTTGTGACACAACAACTTAATTTCTGTTTATTTGTCCAAGGAGACAGTATGTCTGTAGTCTGGTATTTGGCAGCTCTAAACAGAGCAACTGCTTTGGGACAAGCTAGCAAGTTACTGGTCTCCATTAAGGAACTGCAAAGGGTCATCCCAAAGTGCCAGCAACGGCCAGGATCCTGTTATCTATCTCCACAAACCCTCCACATCTCATTGTCAGTCTCGTAATTACACTAACGAGTACCATTACTTCTCTTGTTTTAAAGAAGTTTAGCACCTGTATATGATTTCATTTCTGCCTATACCATCTTAATTTAAGCATCAAGACAGGTAAGTCCTAAGTAGTAAAAGTTGTGAGGTTTTTTTAACAGCTAGAAAGATTTCATTTTCTCAGGAATCACCTTTTGCTCACTTTTGCCCAGGTCCACTTTTTGGAGACCTAGACCTAGAAGACATTGATTACAGGAATGTATTTAATTTTAAACAGAATCACAGAATCACTGAGGCTGGAAAAGCCCTCTGAGATCAGCAAGTCCACCTTATGACCCAACACCAGCACATCGGCTAGACCATGGTACTAAGTGCCACAGCCAGCCTTTCCTTGAACACATCCAGGGACAGTGACTCCACCGCTTCCTGGGCAGTCCATGCCAATGCCTGATCACCCTTGCTTCCTGATACTCAAGCTAAATCTCCCCTGGTGCAGCTTCAGGCCATGCCCTCTCTCTAGTTGCCCAGGAGAAGAGCCCAAACCCTACCTGACTACACCCTTCCTTCAGGGAGTTGTAGAGAGCGACAAGGTCCCCCCTGAGTCTCCTCTTCTCCAGGCTCTGTTAGGCTTACTCCAGTTTGTTAAAGTCTTTCTTGCCCTGGGGACTCCAGAACTGGACACAATAGTTGAGACACCGTTTCAGAAGACCTGGAAACAGTGGATCTGATCTCTGCTGCCAGCACTCTGGCTGTGTAGCGGCTGATGCAGTGCAGTACGGGGTTAGCCCTCGCTGCTGGGAGCGAGCATTATTTACTCCCATGCAGCATGTCCACCACCAACCCTCCATCATTTTTTGTTAGAGCTGCTTCCTAGCCAGTAGGCCTCCTGCAGTTGTTCACTTCCAGATCATTTCTGTCAGATCGCTTCTTCAAAATCTGAGCTTCATCTAACAGCAGCCTTATTTATGCAGCACATTGACCATTCCCTACAATCTGGGGTCAACTCCAAACTTGCTAACAGTCTGTTCCCAGGCTTGCTGACAGTGTGTTCCTTTCCACACGATTACAAAGCAACACATCATACCACTAACATTTTGCCTGGTAGAGCCAATATACTGATTTACCAGGTAATGAGAAGGGAAAGGATGTTCTGAAGGCACACTGCACAAGGGACTAGGTTAGAGGATGAGTGACTACGAGGAAAGAAGACCTGAATTTAGATAGAAAAACCCCAACATTATGTATAAAAGAAGACAATGACAGCTGCTCTGGTCAGCAATTACCTGAGGCTGAATGTGGACAGAAACAGCCAATGTGCACACAAATAACCTTCTCGTCTGGAAGTGTTTCCACCCATTCTCACCTTACTCCATGTACCTGCGTCCTGGTTTCAGCTGGGATAGAACTGATTTTCTGCTTAGTAGCTGATACAGTGCTGTGTTTCAGAGTGAGGATGATAATAATAATGCCAGTAACACAGGGGTGGTTTGGTTGTTGCTAAGTAGCGCTTATCCTATGTTAAGGATTCTCTGGTTTCCCATGCTCTGCCAGTGAGCAGGTGCACAAGAAGCTGGGAGAGAGGGTGGCCAGGAGAGCTGACCCGGGGTAGTCAAAGGGATATTCCACACCACAGGACATCAAACTGAGGAGAGTTTGCTGGTGGGGATCAATCGCTGCTCAGGGACTGGCTGGGCATCAGTCAGTGGGTGGTGAGCAACTGCTTTGTGCATCACTTGTCTGGCTTGGGGTTTATTTCTCTCTCTTTTTGTTATCTCCTCTTTCATTATTTTTTAAATTATTATTATATTTTTGTTATTAAACAGTTCTTATCTCAACCCACAAGTTTTAATTACATTTTTTTCCAGTTCTCCTCTCCATTCTACCAAGGGGGGAAGAGGTTGTGTGGCGCTTTGTCGTCAGCTAGAGTTAAATCATGAGAACCTAGACCTATTATTCTCTAACAAACATGTCCTTTAATGTGAATGCACACAATAATTACACAGAGCCTACTTAATTACACAAACCGACCTGTAAGTTTTGAAGAGGTCCACTCGTGCACCTTGAGCTGTTAGAACTGAAAGAAGGCAAAGCACAAGCTGAGTGCTTTAGAGAGCTGCTTTCAAACACAGTATCAATATCAACAAACACATAGGCTTGTCCTAGGGGTTACAGAGGGGGGGGAGCTGTCTTTTTAATGACTTCAAAATATTTCTTGCGGAAGGTTTTTCTGTAAATGAGTTTCAAGATAAGGAAAGCAGAGTGAGAAAAGTCATTCCAAGCATAAACGTTAGAAGAAAAAAATGTGGAAACTCAACTTTGTCCAGAATTAAAAAATACCCCTGCACATGGTGTATATATTAATTTATGAGTCAGATAATGAGTGTCATCAGTACAGTCCACAAAAGTGACTGGAGAGGCAAAGGTACTATCAGTCCTGCACTAAACAGCATCAGTTGTGATGGGACTCAAGAACAGAAACAGCCTCATAACCTTTCAGGCTTCCACTTTGGGAACTGGAGCCTGGTCTTGCACGGCAGGGAATGTCCCCAGTGCCATATATTTCAGTAGGAGCTGCATAAATTTAATACCTTCTGGGAGGCACAACTCTGTGCATGAGGCTGGGCTTTTGCACCAAACTGAGAGTGAAGGGAGGAGGGAGAGAAAATAATGCCGTAATGATGGCCCCCCAAATAGGCTTTATTTACTCTCCTGGAACTACATAAATGCCAGTCTGCAGTCAGCTAAATGCATTGCCTGCTCAAACATTTTTACAAGCATTAATTTACTCAGCTGTACCCATAACTTAACTGGCCAATTATTGATAAGAACACGCCATGTAAACCAGGATTAAGAGCTAAACATAGGTTTTCTTAGAAACACATCAAGAAATTAAAAAGCTATGTGGTGGTTATTGTTAATAGCATGAAGGCAATGCTGAGACATCAGCTCAGAGCAGAAACAAGCGTGCCAGGAGCTGTATAAATAGAGAGGGTAGAGCAATGTACACCAGAACAGGCTGAGAATATCAGAAGAGGCAGAAATATGGGGGAGGGAGAGCAGGCAGCAGGAGAGCCGGAAGGGGAGATGCAAGCGTTATCCAAGTGGTGTGAATTCTCTAACAACGTGCTTCTCTGTGGGGTGGATTGAACAGAAAGAGTGTGGACATTCCTGGGAAGGCAAAGGAGAGCCCAAGAGATAGAGGGGCAATGATGAGTTAGAAAAGACCCTGAGGAAGGAAGCGGGATGACTGGCAAATAGAAAAAGTAAAGCAAACAGTTAGTTGAACAGTCAGGAGCTGAGATAAGGACAGTCCACCTTCCGGCACACAGAGTCTTATGGGAACACACGCAGCCATGCAGAGATCAGAAGATCATGTTGGCAGTTTCTCACCAGCCCACAGACTGGATGTCCTGGGAGCCCAGGGAAGGTGTGCAGCTTCCCTTCTGCTAAGATCCTACAGGCTCGCACACACTCCCAGGTGCTTTGCTCATGATGCCTTTTTTAAGACATCCAAGTCTTCGAGCCTGGTAACGCTCCTGCTTACTTAGCAGTTGCTCTTCCTCCTTCAGCTGTCACACTCCCCTCATGCCCTCCCAAGGGGGCTCTCCTTAGCCTTCTGTATGCCCTTTCTGTTCTGTTCAGTAAGCCCTGAATCTCACAGCACAGCTTCTCTTCCCATCATGGAGAGGTGGGAAGTTCATCACAAGCTGCACACACGGCCTCCTGCTCCTGTCAGTGGGAGGCTGCTCGAACTACAGGATAAGGTCTGTATCTGCTGATGCCTGGGATGCAAATAGCTTCTGATCACAAGCATCTCAAACCCAAAAAGGACAACAGTTTAGAGGTAAGAAGAGGAACCTGCCTTAAATGTCACATGGCAAAGTGTGTAAGCTCTGGACCCTGAGCAGCTCACTCAATTTCTCCAGGTCTGGCAGTGCTGCCCTGCAGGGGCACCCTGAATCTAGATTTGCTGCCTGCTCACACTTGGCACACGTCCCTGGGTGATCACCTGGAGATGAGACACAAGTGCACCCTCCTCAGACAATCCACAGGAGCACAGTTTGTGCCTGGGGCACAAGTCTTGTGCTCAGCTCCTGTTCCAGCAGAACAGAATCATCTGTCCCAACCATCTTTATAGCACCGTCCCCTGACTGATGTTTGGCAGAGACAAGGGCTCTCCCAAACTACCGTGGGATTCGTCTGTCACAAGGTCACTGGGATTCGGACACAGGCCAAGGGAAGGGTTAGCTTAGGCTAACCCCTTAGGAGACAGGAGCACAAGGTATGGGTGATAGGAGATCAGGTAGAGCACACGGACAGTGCCACGGAGTCTCTGGTCTGCCACCAATAAAACGAGGCTGAATTTTTTATTGATCTTTCTCCCTTTGTCTTAGTTGGGAGTGTGCTGGGGGGATTTTGGCATGAGAACGTGTATAACTATGTGCAGCAGTAGCTTTAGACAGTCTAGGATTGTTTCCCCACTGAGCTACAGGATTTGCTCCAGAACCTACTACATCAGGGACCATCTCCCTGGACACCTCTTGGCTCACGTTATCTTTCATTTCCCGTTTGGGGACAAATACCAATCTCAGATGACTTTCAGGGAAGACAAGGAAGGATGACTGATTGTCATTTTAAGGGAGTTCTAAGATAGAAGGCACTGGGCACATAATTATGCATGCCGATCACCACGCATTGTAAGAATGCAGCTATTTAACTTATTCATTTGCATATGCATTAATCCACATTATGTATGAATAAGTGGTACTCACAGAGACGAATTAAGCATGCAATACAATGGCTAAATTGTTTAAATAACACGAATGTTTATCATTCAGTTCCCTGTGTGCAAGACAGGGATGTTAATAATTGGTTTCCTACCTCCGAAAGAGCACGCATGTTAATTAATTAATAGTTGCAAAGCACTTTGAAGTTGCAAAGCGCCATAAGAAAGCTATCCATTATTATCTATCGTAAATATACTTCTAAATGAAATAATTTGCCTGTTTAAAATAATTCCCCTCCCAAAATCCCCTAGAATCCCTTATCCATAATATTAATTAGCATCTAATAAAAAATGTGTGGTTAAATATTCATTTGGAGTTTCAGAAGCAGAACTGGTTCTCCATCCCCAGTGTGCCAAGGATAAGACAGAGTGACATATTCAAGTGCACGTACAAATACATTTGTATAAGCCAGGTACCACAGACAGGGCAAGGAAAAAACAAGAGAAGAGAGACTCCGGGCTTCTGTGGTGCTAACCTGGACCAAGAGACCCAGGTTTAACTAGCAGCTCTGGGGTGAATTTCTCTGTGACCTTGGACACGTCTTGTGACCTACAGGTTGGGATTCAGCGGGGTTGCGTAAGTAAACCAGGGTGCCTTGGTTGTCAACAGAGAGGCTGAAGCTTCGACGGTGTAACGCAGCCCAACATCTCATGCATGTGCTGAGTTGCTCCTTTGAGGTGCCAGTCTCTCTCCTGGAAAGTGCTCCTGGTGAGTTCTGCATTGAACCTTGTCTGCAGCTCCATCTTTCCTGTTCTCCTCAAACATGGTCTCAAGATGTAGCAGAAAAGAGCTCTGGAGCTTTATCTCATGGCATGTGCCAGCTTTTATTACATATATACTGTCCCTTATCTTTGGACTTCAGGGCTCAGAAGCTCATTGTGTACAATACTTCAGTGGTTTTCTGTTGCCTCACAAGGAAGAGTGCCATCTTCTAAATCACATCCTAGGTGAATATTTGCCTAACATATGAGAAATAAGAGTCACTCAGCCTACTGAGAGTGAAATAGCTCAGCAGGCTCTCAAGAGCACGCAGTAGCTCTGATTTGCTGCTGCGGGAGCACTCTGCGAAGAAAACAAGCACCACCAAAATGCTTCTCTGCTGCCTGAAAGAGGCATTTGGTGTTCAGGAGCCTGAAAAGAAGACTTTCAGATTGGAAGCTTATGGGAATCAGCTTCTCAGGACTTCCTGTGCCTTCTAGGCACTGGGAAAGAGCTAAAGAGCTCTGTGCTGCAATGAGAAATAGGCACCTAAAATCTTTTGAAACCTGGGGTAGTCTTCCAGACGTTTGGGGACATGGGTGAAGGTTACCCCACTAAAGCCAGAGGCACCCACAGCCCATGGCTTCAGTGCTCTGGCATTTCCCAGCTGTAGCGTGGTAACAGGGGAGGAGTAAACTCTCCTAAACCTGCCATCAACTTCCTGAGTGACAACAAACAAGCCACTTCACCCCTTGGAATCATACTTCCACAAGAAGAAGGAGAAAGGGATGCTACCTGTCATCAGTTTCTAGATCTCCCTGGAGAATGAAGTGACCTGATCCATACATGTCGTATTCATTATAAGTGACCTCACTTGAGATCCCTTTTTTGGGCAAGTGCAATCACCCAAAACTACCCCAGACAGTCTAAAAATAATAGATAGTTTCTTGAAAGAGGAAATCTTCCACCTAGCATAGTGTAACTTAATGCTAGACCTCAGTTTGCTGGACGAAGAAAAACCAGATGATGACCTAAATAAGAGTGGTTGCTTAGATACTTATGATGATGAAGAGTTTATATTTCTTTTGTGCAAACAGAACACAGTGGTGACCAGCAGGATAAGAATTTTTGCCAGGGCTAACTTTTGCTAACCTAGTGAGCCTGTCAGTATCACTGTCAGAGACACAAATTTAAAGCAAGAAATTGTAATAGAAGACCGTGGTGGGGATTGTTCTCAAATTTCCTAACAGAGGCTCCAGAAGCCAGAATCCCTCAGTTATGGCAGTGCTCCGCTGCACGAAAAAAAATCTTCTTAAATATTGAAAGGGGATATGGAAGTGGCAGCAAGGCATTAATTTTTATACATTTGTAGGCTCGGGCAGAAAATGGAAAGGAAATGGCAATTAATACAATTTACAAACCAGATGACTGATAATGGGGAAATGAAGGGAACAATGAAATAACCAATACAGCCAGAAATAATTATAGCCTATTTTCCAATGTGAGTAATTGCTACAGGTACATGGCAAAACTGTTCTTATGCAAGCAGAAAAAGTAGAAATTGTCGAAGGATAGATATTTTAGTCTGTATATCAAACCGAGCAGGAATTTTATACTGAGGGTGGAACAGAAAGATTGCCATCTGTGATGAAAAGGGGATGTGAGGTACCATTTGCTAAAATTAAACATTTTTTAAAAACAACAGACACATATCTTGCACCAAGCGCCTTTCAGGGAATGAGGAACTCTCAGCAAAGTTAATTTCAACAAATCTTGGGAAATAAAGAGAAATTCAGATGACTGCAGGACTACCAGTATCGTTTGAATATTGAAAAGTGTAAAGGGGATGAATTAGGGAATTGCAAACTAACCAAGCTGATGCTTATCCCGGGTAAATAACACAGTGCTGAATTCTGGACTAGTTGAACAAAAAAAAAAGAAGCAAAAATATAATTAAACCCTTCAGAATGTTCTCGTGGCAAGTAAGTTTTTCAAACAATCCCTTTTTTGGATTAAAGAAGAATTGATCAATTAATTATAGTGCTTGTACTTAAAAGCATATGACTTAATACCCCACAGCATTTTGAATTTGAAAACTCACAGTAACGTAAATAAATGAGTTACAATTGGCTTACTGAGAGATCTCAACAGATAGATGTTAGCGGGAAATGTTTTCTAGAAGCTGCCAAGAACTGGTCCTTGGTCTAGCACTGTTTGTAAAACAATCATCATGGATAAATTGCCTTTACCAGCAAAGTCTGCAGTGATACACAGGTCAGAAGGTAGAGAGTAATGAGAGCAAGTCACTGCTACAAAATCCATCAATTGTCACAGCTACAAAACCAACCATGAACCCAGATAAGGTGATTCCGATGGAAATTCTTCATGGATTGTAGTAACAACATGAACTCTTGCCGCAGTAATAAAAAGGAGCAGGGATGTGTGATTTAGCAGATGCAGGCTATCAAACACAAGTGCGTATATAAGCAGACAAAGATAAGAAGAAATGGGTTTCAAAGAGACACAGAGGAAAACTGTCTGACAGGAAAGGCAATGATTTTGTGGAGGTACGTGGTGTAGGGTATTACTCATTCATGAATTATCAGGATTTCAGATTTGTAAGAAGATGTTGGACAGACACCTTTCACAAATGACACAGGTATGTTGATGTGCTGTGGTTTTTGCTTTAGGGGTAGACTAGATAACCAGATACGGTCCCTCTTTTTGAGGTTATACTGAATATAGGGGAGACTGTCTGCATTCACTAGAATACATCTATTTCTGGTGGCCAGAAAAAGATGAAAAGAATGAGAGGAGTTTAAGGAAGAGCTACACAGAGGTATGACACTCAGGGGTTTCACAAAGTCTTCCTCTCAAAGTCCATTTCTTTCAAGTGGAAAAACACCCTCATAGCTGTTTTAATAAAACCAGACTCCAGAGGAGACAAAATGTTACTTTCCATACATTTATCTCAGCCATGCATCACTTCAGTGGCTTTTTAATGTTCCAAATTTCACATGATATCTAGTGAAACTTGGTAATCACACAGGACAATCATCCACCGGATTCTAATGAAATTTTAGAAGCTATTAAAAAAAAAAAATAGAAATACTGGATGCCTATTAGTTACTTGGGGTTTCTTCCTCCTCCTTCTCCATCAAATCATTGTCCCCAAACTTAACACAAAGAGGCTAGTCAATCACAGTCGTTTTTATCCCATCTCTTTGTCATCGTATATCTGCAGAGCTTTAAAAACAAAAGCTGTACGTGGCAGCGTCAGACGCTTCCCCTTTGTGTATTGCTCTCATCACCTGTCGCCCTTCTCTTGTTAAAGCTTTGATGGGAGTCTTCAGTACTCCTGCAAAATAATTTATGCATTTTCCCCACCTCTGCAACTACCTTGTGACAAGAACAAGAAGTAATCCAGGAGGAGGCTGTAATTAATGCACTTCCACCATCTGAAATTAATGCTGTAAAATCGGAGCCCAGCCTTGTCACAAACACGCAGCAACTTCATCTCTACTGACAGAGCAGCGCGGTTCCAAACACAGACTGCCCTGACCGTGAATCATCAGTGCATCTCAGTCACACCTCAGCCCATGTCTGGGATTCATTCTGCACTTTAGGGTAAAGACTATAAATCTGACATCTCTACAGAGATAACCTGTTTGACTGATCCCTTCCTAACGCTGAGGCTTAGCTTCACCGAACAATCCCATGCGTTGAATCCTTCAGATGTGAAGTTACAGAAAACAAAAAACCAAGTGATTTTGTGCCATTAAGGTTATCACCTAGAGGAAATTCTCATCTGTTCTATAAGTAAAAGTGGAAATCAAGGATAGACGTGTCTAAAGAGGAGATGTTAAGAGAAATTGATCACCAGAATTATACCTGGAGCATCTTCAAACACTTTGGAGGCATTCATGAGGGAAATGATGGGAATGCATCGGGGAAATGATGGGAGTTCATGAGGAGTTCCTACAGAACTGCTCATCAGAGAGGTGAACTCACTGACAGCACCTCAAGGTACTGGTAGGTAACAAATGTAGCCAGCTTTTGTAAAGCAGATGACCCGAGACCTGTAGGCTTTACTGGATATGCCAGTGAGGTGTCGGTGGGACACTGTCCACTGAGGGACCCTTCCCAGCACTCGGACAACAGGGCTGGCTGGAGATCCCCGGAGTGTCCAGTGCCTGGGCTCCAGCACATGCCAGAGCCTCCTCCACAGGAGCAAAGATTAGTGTTAACATTTCCAATATTCTAAGGTATAAAGTAAGAAAAAAAGCAATCTGTATATTTTTAGGCACTCTTCCTGCTTACTTACTTCTCCTGTAATAAATCATATGGGAACAAAAAGAAACCGACTTTAAATTCAACTATTTTCAAGCAGCCTTTAAGAGTAAGCACATCCATTAACAAGATCTCTCATGCCCCGTATTTCTGTTGTTTCTCTCGTTTGCTATAATCATAAACTGGGCAGGTGGAAGGAGACTCCTTATACTGCTCACTTACGAAGTTCACTTTTGCAGTGCCTCGGAAAATCAGAAGCCTTGTCTTGATTGAGGACTTAGCACAGTGACATCAGTAAATCACAAGACAGTAAGAACCTGAGTTAACTTTCTGTTCATATTATTGTAGAACAAGGTGGCAAAACTTGCAAAGAAGTCAAAAAAAAGTCACAAGGTTGTTTTTTGTGCCTTTTCCTCGTGGATCTGCAAACGTTATCTTTTCAGTAAGCTGTTAACATAGAAGATGACTGCTCCCTTTAATTATGCTGGGAAAGTGAGGAATGGGGGAAGCAGAAGAGCTGTTTGAACTGAAAACCAGCATTGGCAAAAGACAGAAATGAATATACACAGGCTGTGCATAAATATAGATATGGAATTGAAAGGTTTTGAGCCACTAAAATAGCAAAAGCCTTGAACAGCCTTCAAATAGCAGCCGTGGGAGCAAACCAGCAGGATCCGTGTACCCGGCAGTGATGTGCAGATGTGCCCAGGCTCCCTATAACACTGTTCACTCTTGGGAACTGCCTGGCTACAGAAGCAAGGACCTGAGTTCAGGTTAATTTGCTGAGTATTTCAGCCTTTTTGTTTCCTTCTGAGTCTCCCTCGTAGCCCCCGTAGAGCTCCATTCTCAGCTGCTACTGACACCAGAGCTCATCATTCACAACGAGTGCCAGTCCAGCACTGCACTGCAGTCCTGTTCTGAGTCCGGTATGGGCAGCCTCTAATTAGCTTTCAGAAAGACTTTATTCGTTTAAGGAAAAGATCACATTATGTTCCTGCCTTGGATAAAAGAGTAGAGAACTCAGTCCCTGCAAAGATCTCCTTCCTCTCATGGATTCTTACATTGCTGGCCGCTTCTTTTCAGAGAAACAAATTAAAATCTCCTTCACCCCGGTATTTTTGTCATTAGCTTGCCAAGGCAGTTTGAGAGCTACAAAGCCTCTCTTGATGTCCAAATGAAGGGGAAGGATCCACTTTGACCCTGCAGCTGTACCACGTGCAGCCCGATGCTCTCCTCATTCGCCAGGACACTTGCCAGGTGCTCCTGTACTAGCACACAAGTAAAAGGGATCACACAACCACGGAATGGCTCGGGCTGGAAGGGACCTCTGAAGGTCACCTAGCCCAGCCCCCCTGCAGTGAGCAGGGATACCCTCAACTAGACCAGGCTGCTCAGAGCCTTGTCCAGCCTCAAATATGTCTCCCACAGTATCTACACACATACACACAGTATTGAAGGGCAGACTTCAACCTGTTTAGGACACTGGTTGAGCAAGTCCCTTGGAGTACAGTCCTAGGGGGCAAGGGGGTCGAGGAAGGCTGGACTGTTTTTTAAAAGGAACTCTTACAGGCCCAGGAGCAGGCTGCTCCCATGTGCCGTAAGACAAACCGGCAGGGAAAACAACCGGCCTGGCTAAATGGGGAGCTTCTGGCAGAACTTAGCAGGAAGAGGAGAGTCTACCAACTTGGGAAGAAGGGGCAGGCTACTCAGGAAGAGGACAGGGATTTAGTTAGGTTGTGTAGAAAGAACATTAGGGGGCCAAAAGCTCAGCTAGAACTCAGCCTGGCCACTGCTGCAAGAGACAACAAAAAGAGTTTTTACAAATATATTATTAAAAGAAAAGAACTAGGGAGAAATCTCCATCCCTTACTGCATGCAAGGGGGAACACTGTTATCAAGGATGAGGAAAAGGCTCAGGTACTTAATGCCTTCTGTGCCTCAGTCTTTAATAGTCAGTCTGGTTATCCTCGTGGCATTCAATCTCCTGAACTGGAAGATAGGGATGGAGACCAGAACAGTCCCCTCATAATCCAGGAAGTGGTAGTTAATGATCTTCTAAGCCAACTGGAAACCCAGGAGTCTACGGGGCCAGATGGGATCCACCCGAGAGTGCTGAGGGAATTGGCAGAGGAACTTACCAAGCCTCTCTCCATCATTTATCAGCGACCCTGGTCAACTGGGGAGGCCCCAGATGACTGGAGACTTGCCAATGTGACACCCATCTATAAGAAGGGCAGGAAGGATGATCCAGGGAACTACAGGCCTGTCAGCCTGACCTCGGTCCCGGGAAAGATTATGGAACAGTTCATCTTGAAGGTGATCACACAGCAAGTGCAGGATGATAGAGGTGTTTAAAGAACGATTAGATGTGGAGCTTGAGGATATGGTGTAGTGGTTAGAGAGATGCTACGATAAAGGTTGGACTTGATGACCCTGGAGGTCCTTTCCAACCATAATGATTCTATGATTCTATACTGAAGACACTTGTCACTTTTTCCACTTAACTGCATCAGGTATTTTTCCTTCTGCCCTCATAATCTCACCCACGTAATTTTTTTCCAGGCTATGAAGCTGTTATGTTTCAAAGAACTTCATTTTTGCTCTTCTGGAAAGATACAATAGCAGCAGCCCTTCACAGCCAAAATAACTAAGTCCTGAGGACAAATGAGAAGATTATGGTTTCTTTTTTATCAAAGTTTTAAAAAAAACCACAACATATTAGAGAGAGCTGGAAGTATTAATTTCCCAGTTTTGTATCTTGGAAAGCTTATACATACATCTCTGTGACTGCTTGGAAATGTAAACCTTCCAAAGGCAAAAAGAATAAATAAAGAAGATTAGCATATATGTAAAAAGATGCTATAATTATCACTAAAGGGCTCTTGTGGTTAGGACTGTAAGAAATACTGCAAGTACCTTGGGATCAGTATGGAAACTGGGAGTCAGCACCACTAAAAGACATTTTTTAAATGATTTACAGGTTTGTAAAAGATTACAGGTCATCTGTACTTCAAAATTCACTAAACAAATGTGTTGAAATTTCTTTTAAAGCGTGTTTGTCTGAAAATGATAAAATAGAGACACTTTAGCTCTAAGGGAATGATTTTTTTTTCCTAATTAGGAGCACGTAGAAAAGAAAGATTTTTTTTTTTTGGAAATGGCTTTGCAACTTTTAACTCCTATGTAGGTGCTAGCAACAACAGCTTTGAAACTAATTTTTGTAGAAAGTTCCCTCTGCTATCTCCAAATACTAAGACACAGGCACTGCGAGCAATATATAGATACATGTTAAAGACTGTGCCTTTCTATTTTAACAAAGGCTGTATTATAACCTAGAGGAAAAATAGAATATTTAACTGATCTTTATATAATCTGCTTATTTTCAGTGCCTACCTTTGCAGCTTTCCTGGCTATAAATAGTGCCCCCTCACATGACACAGCACACTCTCGGTTCCATTGCAGCTCTCTACACATGGTAGATGCCCGAAGGAATCTGCAGGAGGGGTTTACAAATCATTCCTGAGCTGCCCAATTGTCACGGGCATGGGCACAGAGGTGGACAGGGACTAGAAGAAACCAGATCTCTTCTCTGCCGTGGGATCCAGGCCTGAGTGCAGAGCTCACCACACCAGCATCACTTGCCGTGCAGACGTTTCACAAACCCCTAATTAACATTTAAACCAGCACTTACAGTTAGGACCTCCTTAAAAAAAGATGCCCAAATCTGTTTCCAATAAAAACATTTTAATTGCTTTAAAGGTTTTATTAAAATCCCCAAAGACCAATTATAGTCAATTGTTTCCAGCCTCTACCTGCCTGGTAATCACTCAGCTCACAACAGTGAAAGACACGTGCTCCGTTACACGCTCTCCCTCTCTCTGGCAACCACATTTTGTACTCCACACTCTTCCCCAGGTAGTCTAGCAGTTGGGATTATCAATCTCTTTTGCTAACAATGTTCTACCTTACATTGAATTTAGGTGCTCATCTATCAAAGGATTTATGTCGTGTAAAAAACCAAGGAAAACGTCCTCCCAAACAGAACACCTCATGCCCAAGAAAACACTCTATCCAGAAAAAAAAATCAATTTATAGAAAATATGTTTGAAAAAAACAGTGACAACTTTAAGCAGAAAATAAAAATTGTAGGTAAAATATTCTCTGCATTGGAGGCTTCCATCACCTATGGTGGAAACAGCTAGCAAATCCTCACCGTTCACATAACCACCCATGGAACTCTTCATGCCCTGGACAGCAATGGCATTAAATTAAGTGTCCTATCGAACAGAAGCAGCACTGCCCTGGGTTGCCCATGGTGGGCAGCCAGGATTACAGGCACAGGAACCCCAGAGAGGTGCTGGGCAGACACGGCACTGCTGGGAGGGACCATGCCCTGCCCTGGCTCAGCCACCGTATCTCCTGCACCCACCACAGCCAGCAAGGGGCCTGAGGGGTGACCAGAATGCAGCCATATGAATAGCTAGAGGTGATTAAAAGAAGTATGTAAGGAGAGATGAGCACCTGGAAACAGCTCTCCCTTCTGAGATGGGAAGGGCTGAGTCTGTGCTATGCAGGTCAGTGAGTTTACAGGAGAGTCCTTGTTTCTGTCCATGACAGTGCCCTACAGGTACTCTACACACCAGAAAACAAGTTTGATAGTTACCATTGCACTATACTCCTGGAAACTTTGACCTACATCGTGTTTAGTCGTGGAGGATAATGGCTGCTTTAGTGACAATGTCTCAACACACCAAAATGGAGAGAAAAACCCTACCAATTTTCCTTGTTTATAAACGTGTGTTATCAGCCACAGGGTTCGCACCAATAAAGTCATTTGTGAAATAAATGATGACATTTAAAATGACTACACTGAGCAGCTTCTCCTGGTACCTCTTCAGTTTGCCAAGTCTGAAGTGTGGCATAAAAGCTTTCTGTACCTTGGAAGCCTTTGGAGGTTTTTTGAAGTGAGTTGTTTGGTTTTTTTAATAGCTGACTACTACAAGAAATTCTAGAAATCCAGAAGACATTTTATGCATCTCACTTCTAATGTTTTTCAACTGTGGTCTCCAGAATAAGTTCTTTTTATTCATCTCTCCACAACCAGCAATTTTCTAGGCAGAGATTTAAATAAACCAGTGAGCAGTGGTGTGTCATAGCAGCATCTCTAAAATTAGTTACACACTTACCATTCTGATTTCCAACCTCTGCTCATTCCTTTGGCAGTCAGACTACAAAGCCAGAGGACACAACGCTGAGAGCTGCTGAGAGGCAGAATGTCTTATGGCTTTGCCAGAAACATGGTTTTGGCACTTACACACTTACAGGCCTCTCTGCAGCAAGTGTATTTCTTAGTTCACTCCATCTCCACCAGAAGATCCAGCCAATTTCCAGCTCAGCTTCTGATATGTGGAAGTGCCACTGTTTCTTCTGAGAGCCCTTTACCGTGCTATTCGGAGCTGCTAATTCATTTTCCTTTCCATTCATGTTGTCAGTGATAACCCCCAGTGCATTAACAGACTAGACAAGAATCCTTCTGGAAAAACCATCTGCAGCTGAATCAAGAGAGGTACGGGGGCTTATGGTTTTTTGTCCTGAAACACAACAAACAGAGCAAAAAGCGCTCATTGGACGCTACTGAAGCAAGCTCTTCGGAGCCCTGCAAGGTTCATCCAGAATCTCCCTGTATTTCACAGCTAAGACTGAGGAGAAGACACTGAGCAGAGGTGCCCCACGGGGAGCATGGCACTATGCATATTGTCCTTAGGCAAGCTTTAGCATTAAGGGCTGGCCTTCAGCACTGATGCCAGAGCAGAGCCCAAACACTAGAACATCTTGACTGACAAATGTATGTCTGAGTCATGACTCCTCCTGTGCTTTCTCTTGCCTCTTGCTGGGAATAGCAAGCAGTTTCTGCCAGATCTGTGCCAACACTTATTGATCACATGTCAGATCTTTTTTGAACACACCCCAAATACATTAGTCGCACTGGCTTAAGCTGGAAGATGCAAAGAGCATAGAATCAATCACAGAATTATAGAATACCAGGTCTGAAGGGACCTCAAACATCATCTGGTACAACCTTTCCTGGCAAAAGCATGGTCTAGACAAGATGGCCCAGCACCCTTAAAAGTGTCCAATGTTTGGGACTCCACCACTTCCCTGGGGGGATGATTCCAATGGCTGAGAGTTCTTATAAAATTTTCCTCTTGTGTCTCATCAGAATTTCCCCAGTAGTAACTTGTACCCATCAGCCCTGTCTTTTCCGTGTTCCTCCTTGTCATGCATGAAGCTACTTCGTTGCCTTTTCTAATAACCTGTCTTCTTATTATCCACTCATGTGTTATATACAACATTTTTAACAGTTAGATACTGAGGGCAAACTGGGAGGACTGACAATGATTCTTGTTTCACCCCTCCTCTTCTGGACCCAAATGTTAACTCCTCTGTTACACTGAACACTGTACAGTGTTCGGGGCAAAGACAAGCTTGCTGTTCTGAGTTTGGACAGCTTTCAGCCCAGTTGGATCACAGACCATAACCAGGATCTTGCTTGCTCCTGCTGCAACACAAACATTTTACTTCTGATGAGCCAGCCTTCCATTTTCCTTGCCCGCTTTCCCTCCCCTAATTACTGAAAAATTAGCAATGTTCATCCACTGACCCCCCCATGCTCTAATTAGCAGTGTCATCCCACTGTAACAAGTCTTGCCCATTGTAATTACAGAATCTGCTTTCCCTGTCCAGCCCTTCTGGCCCATCTCTCCTTACTGCAGCCTTCCTCCCCAGTTAAAACAGACCCCTTGCAGTAAGACCCACTTGTTGAGAAGGTGCAGGTTGCTGCCTGTGAGACTAGACAGGCAGGTGTAATCCAGGACCTGTGGAAATATTGTCCACATTGCCTGTAAACAGCAAGCAAAACCAGGCTTTGCTTCCCAGAGTTGTCAGAAACAAAGCCAACCACAGCCTATCTGCATAAATCAACAACATAAACAACCCAAATGAGCTGAGCACTTGCCATCAGAAGGAGCACAACCCACCCTGAGATTTGGGCAAAGGATTTAGCCCGTACATCCCCCCAAATATATCAGCAGTTGCCATGAAATGCTATTGCTCACAAGCTCAGGGTGGCCCAGAAGAGGAAGAAGATCTCAGTGTTACACAATTCTCTATTCTCAATCACCTGCCCAAATCCTCTGCATTCCCACCAAAGATGAGACGCTGCAATCCAGGAGGAGCTGAGATCAGACAGACCACACAGGGACAGTGAAAGCAGAGAGCCAGTGTTTCTAAACCTCTCCAGTCCCCCAGTGTCAGCAGGTCCAGGGAAACACCCAGAAGAGCAGAGTTCAGGTTAAGTGAATCACAGAGATCTGCCTGATCTGCCTGGAGCACCTCTATGAATGTGAGCGAGGCGTGGCTGGAAAGCATGGTTTGAGAATGAGATGGATGGGACCTTCAGACTGATCAGAACCACACACTGAAGCGGCTCTGGCAGGGGATGTGGCAGATGCAGATAGGGCACCTCAGCCCGTGCTGTGAGGAGCAGCCAGCTGCACAGGAGGGCAGCTGGCAGCACGACCATCCATGAGACACCAACTGTAACATAAGGCGTGTTCTTGGATGAAGGACATCACCTTTTTTTACTCCACTCTTTCCAGCACTATGAGCAGAACAGTCCCCAAGTCCTGAAGTCAATAGCTCCTTCATCCCTGGCGAGCTGAGCTGATAGAAAAGCAGCTGTATTAGCAGCCCTAAAACATGACAGACTTCAGTTGCTTTGTCTTCTCCCCCTGGGAGTGAAAACAGCATAAGCAGCAATAGTTTGTGTGTCCACACCTTTCACTACCAGTGAGCCCCACCTGGGCCTGGAGTTCACCCTCCCAGGAAGGGTGACAAAGCAGAGGTACCCGAGGAATGTCCTTTAATCTGTGGCATAACTGAAGACTCTGCCAGTGAGGATGTCAGCTTTGGGGATGGCTTTTACAAATTGTTTCCAGGCCAGTTAGAAGGACCAGTCTCTCCAGTGATCTCTGACTTTTAATTCCCACTGTCTTCCCAGAACCCATCATGAAGGGCTGAAAACCCAGTTCCTGGAGAACACTTACTAATATTGAACCATTTCTACCCCTGGAATGGTATCACTCTGTTGTCCACCAGTGATACCAACCTCCCCTACTTACTGCTCCACTTTTTTCACTGTCTGTCCCCTGAGCAAGGAAGGAGCAGTCTGCAAGGATCGTCAAATCCAGCACTACACCCCTTCTAGTCTTCCCTTACAGTGAAAAACACTGATAATACTGGAGCACTTGAGACAACCACTTCTTACAACAGTCATGACTGGTTTCCTGCTAAATTATACCTGCCCCAGTTGGTAATCACAGTCATTTTTCGTGTATACAAACTTGGACACATCTTGGGGCAAGGATCCCCTGTGCTATGTACGGGCAGCGCACAGCACCAGAGACAGAGCTGGGCAGGGTGGACTGCATCTCGCCGAGGAGGTCACATGTGTCTGTATCTCACCAGCTTCCCAGGAAAAGGTTGGAGGTTTTATGGAAGCAATGGAATATCAGACCTACAAGTGCTGGAAGGAGTCTCGGGTAATTTGGGAGGTACAAGGTTGTGTAGCCGAAAGAGCTTGCAGCTCTGCTTGTCCCTGAAGGTACTTCTCTAATGTGTATAAATACAGTACAAATAATTCCTGTGTTAGTCAAAAGGCACTTCCTGCATCCAAACAGGACGATGAGCTGCGTGACGGTGTGGTGGGTACTGTGCTCTTTCAAACATATTCACCTCCCATTCGTTTCAGCTTATCATATGACTGCACTGCTAATAATTTCCTTATCTTCACTAAAAAAGGATTCAGGGGCTTAACAAGGGTGCCATGACATGAAGATTAATCTCCAGCTAAAAGCCTGATTTGATGCTAGATTTGCTGACTCAGAATGAGGGCAGTGACTTTCCTCTGTCTAATCTTAAAAACAACAAACCACCAACCTGCAGGGGACATCCTGTGTATGATACAAAAGCAGAAACAGAGAATTGCAAAGGGTGCTGCACCTTGATACCCTGTTGCAGGGCAAGACATTAAATGAGTCACAGAAGTAAAGAAACTAATTGAAGAGAGGCACTGTCAGGCCATGAGAACTGAGAAAACACTAAAATCATCACTCGATTTATGTGCCTTTCACATTGCTGCAAACTCTTGGGTTTTTTGTTGTTTCTCTTAGCCCCCAGCTTGTGGAGCCAGGATGCATCATGACAGACACAGGGGTTTGGCTTTGTTTTGTTTTGAAAAAAAAAGAAAAAAAAAAGAATTTTTACTTCATTGTTACATAGGAAATCTGGGAAACCTGACCACATCGTAGCAGCCTGAAGAACCACAATCCAGTTGGTGAAGAAAAGCCCCTCAAAGGTAATCATTTCAACCAGCAACGCCTGAAGAGAACATGTTTTCAGGCCTGATTTGGCATACGGCTGCTTCCCCATGCGGGGCTAGTGGCAGATACTGTTTCTCCAGGGCTACGTCACTGAATCCCAAGGCTCTAGCATCAGGGAGAAGGGAGATGAACTGGTAATCGCTTGTTAACATTTTCTAAACCACTGCACTGCTGCACAGCAATGGCCAGTTGCAATGCCAGCACTCTCCTGCCTCCGAGTCAAGGGGTTGAAGCTCTAAACTTCTTTTGTCTTTACAGATACTCCTGCGTGGTTGTTATCTGAGGTAACAAGCAGACTGCTCCGAAGAGTGTTTAAGCAGAAGTATAACCTGCCTTGTGTCTCATCGTCATCCCTTTTTATAGCTCAAGGCTTGAGGAAGCTATTCCTTTTCTCCCCTTGCTGAAGTCATAGTTAACATGCCTTGAATATGCTGCTGCTTCAGTCTCTCTATTCTTCAGACCTTCTTCATGTTGCAGCTCAACCATGAGTGTGTAGGGGAGAGAGGGAGGTTTGCTGTTCCAGAATCTGCCCCCAGCTGCCACAAAGCATGCTGTCCTTGGATCTCAGCTCTGAGGGCTCTGCTCTGCACTAAAACAACAAATGAAGTTTAACTCTTCTGCTGCTTGGGCACCAGCCTGCAACTCATACCTCTATTCTGCCAGGTGATGATGGCAACTGTGACATGTATGAAGAAGATGGACACACCTCAGAAATGATGGTCCCCTGGCTGCCCGCAGAGCAGCAATAGCTCAGGCAGCAAACAGCAATTTCCCACCACTACCTGGCCAAGAAGCCTCACTGCTGACCAGCCTTGTCCTCTGCCCACCCAGAGCAGATGGGGTCTCCCATGCAGGCAAACAGCAACAACAGGTTCTACACTGAAGACACTTTGCAATTAGATGAAAATAGGCAGCTTGCGTGGAACAGGCGCCAAAGCACCAGGAGGGCAATTGAGTTGTTTTCCCTATACAAGTAACACCTTCATTAAGTA
Source organism: Todiramphus chloris collaris (assembly GCA_025345505.1). Taxonomy (NCBI): domain Eukaryota; kingdom Metazoa; phylum Chordata; class Aves; order Coraciiformes; family Alcedinidae; genus Todiramphus; species Todiramphus chloris. The sequence goes on from JANVCC010000209.1 coordinate 1,051,772, forward strand.
GCTCCTAACGTGTTCACCTACAAGAGTAGCTTTAATTCCCACTTCCTTCTGGTTTGGTGCTGTTACTCCTTCTTCTCCTTTTCCCCTCTGCAGCTTTATTTCCAGCATCTCCCTTGCCTCCCTCTCCAGCTCAGCTGCTGTTTTGTCCTTGTCACTGGAACTGCGTTCCCAGCTGCCAGCTTCCTCCCTGCGCCATAGCTCTTCCTACCTCACTCTAAAAAAAACATTGGTGTCATTGCTTATTTTTCCCCCATCCGTTTTTTTTAACCCAGTGGGCTGAAAACCATTCTTTTTTTCCTTTTGGACAAGGCAGAAACCAGACAGATCCATCTGTTCTCTTTGCAGGATCAGTGGCAAAAAGACTGCACGGACATCTAAAAATTACATCCCACTCTTCAACAGAGATGACAGCTCTGAAGGAATGACCAGACTGGAATTACTTTTTTAAATAACTTCAAGATCCAGATACATATTTGTGCTCTGGATAGGATAACGTTGACTTGAAGCCCCTTCCAGACAAAAAAATCCCCAAAACAAACCAAACAAACAAACCCAAAACCCACCACATTCTAGCAACTATGAATGGCTATGAATGTAGGGACTACATTGCCCAAAGGGGCCATCAGCAACTTCTGACCCTGGTCGTGCAAAGCTATGCCAGATGAGCTTTCATTCCTGCATGCAAGGGGAGCCTGGGGGACATCAGCAGAGTCTCCCAGGAGCACGAGGTGAACCTAAGAGGTACAACAATGAGATTTAGGTGTAAGACTAAATCAGAATCCAACACTGCAGAAATTTGTTGATCTTGGTTCATGTATCTACCTGCTCTGAGAAAGGTGTTCCAGACTTAAGACTGTATGAGATTTCAATATTTAGGGCAGTCATCTTAAGGCCAAAAAGGCAGGCTGTTTTCACCTCCTGTCAGAGTACTCTGTAAAGTTATTATCCCTGCAAAGCCTTTGACAATGTGATTAGGGTAAGATTCATCTCACTTGAGTTAGTCTTTGTAACGTAGGTGTCTACATCTAAGCCATGTACTGCAGGTCCCATTACAGTCAAGGGATACCTGTTTATTTGATATCACCTCTGGTAGTCAGGATGTGATTTATCAGTGTCATCATTTACTTCAGGATGAGCTGAACAGTTGCCAAGCCTCCTATATCAGTGGTCTATGCTGGGAACTGAGGAGACTGAATTGACTCAGCATGTTTAGACATTTACAGGGAAGACACCTAAGAATCCTACCCTATTACTCTTGCTGCTACTCCTTATGCTATGTTACATTATAACGTTAACAATCCAGTTAAGAAACAAGTGAATCTCTTTTCCCTGAGTTACTTCATTGCTGCTTTGCTTATCTGTTGTGAATGAAATGAAAAAAATTACAAAAAAAAAACCCCAACAACTAAACCCTAACCCACACAAACACAAAAACCAAAAACCAAACCCCAACATATTCCTGGTTGTAACTCGAAATCCTGTTTACCAGCCAAGAATATGAGAATTATTGATTTAAGCCCATATTTTGCAGCTAAGCTACAGCCTATGGCTGTCTTTTGGAAAATTCTCCAAGTTCAGTTTGAAAATGACAAGTGGAAAACGGATCATTTCTTGTGCAAATTCTTCCAGCAGATATCTACTCCCCTATTAGACCTTATCTATAGCCTGAATTTATCTTGCATCATCTCCCAACTATTGCTATATCATCATTCATGCAATTAAAAAGCCCTTTACTATAGCAGAAACTCCCAGTCTTCATAGCCTGGAACAAACATTGATGGAGCACTCAGATCAATGCTTATAAACACATTATCTACTTAAATTGCTTGGAAATTATCTCATGGTAGAATAAGTGAAAACAAGCACTGACAATGAAGATGAGCACTGACACATTTCCATCTGCCCAAAATCTCTTTTCTTCACTCATTCCAATAATGTTTTCTTCAGAGTTACTGTTTCCAGAAAACTATAGGGTATTACTCTGCAACAGAAGACCTTTCCTATGGCCTCCAGCTTTGGAGGTGATGATGTCCTGCTTTGGTCTCTGGGAACAACGCTGCTGGGGACTGGGACTCAGGCAGTACCACACAGCTCACTTACTGGAGGGAGCTGCTGTCTATATATTGTTAAACCAGGAGTTCCCATCCTTATTTTTCCTGGTTATCAACACTGGCAGCAGCTGGAGCTGCAAAGCAGGACCTTTTATTATGATCTCAACTCTGGAAGCACCAGCTGCAGGAGTGATTCAGACTGGGTGTGAAGCTCTTGGATTAGCCTTTATGTGGTGCTCCGAAGCTTCCTCCTACCACCGAGAACAGGAAAGTGGATAAACTCAAGGGACAGATACTAGCTCAGTTTGTACCCTTTCTGGGAAAAGAGATGGGTGTCCACCTCCTCTTCACGTTCCCTCCTTCTGGAAAGAACAGCTGAGTCACTGCAGGAAATCTGTTACCTACACAGGTCATCAATAAATCACTCTTTCCCTAACACCACCATCACCCCAGAGCAAGGAGCGATCAGGAGCAGTGACTCAGAATTGTGTGGGTCTGAATCAACAACTCTAAGAGCTCTTCCTACAACGATGCTATCTGCATAGGGACTCTAACTTCAGGTTGTGCCCAAAGTCACAGGTTGGTCCAGCAGGAGTATCTTACCACGGGATGCTGAATTCAACATCAGGGAGCTGGGTAACTGAAAAAGAAACATTAATGATGATGAAACGGGTGGTTCAGAGAGAATTCCTGCACCTAAGCTATCTCGCACCATATGGACAAAGTCATTCCTCTTGAGTCCCTACTCTGTGGGAATCTGAGGCACAATTTTAATGCTAACATAGATGAGCTCAAAGTCAAGGTCCAGTAAGTTTAAAAAAAAGTATTAAGAAGACCAAAAGGCAAATACAGCCATGTCAGTGTAAGAGACAAATTGTCACGTCAGCTCCATCAACATGCTAGCAGCACTCAGGCCAACTGAATTTAAGTCAGACTGAACTTTACTGTCATAGTGACATAAATTACAGAAGGCTGAAGGGTTAAACACAAAGACCAGCTGGATGATCCAGTGATTGGTGCTGTGCTTCAGCAGTGAGGTGATGAATACCACCAAAGTGAGGAGACAAGGTTGGATTGAGTGAGGAAGGGACAGGAAGAAAGAGATGGGCAAGTCAGGAGTTGTAGAGGAGGGATAAATTACTGGAGAATGATCCTTCTGAATAATGAAAAATCGGTGGAAATGTCAAGTTACAATATCATCAGTAAAAAAAATTGAGAAATCATTGGGAAAGGTTTCCTATTTTCAGTGAACTCTACTGATTACACTAAAGACTACCTCTAGCATTTCTCAGTGTCAGTACTCCAAGCATAGAGAATGATGGTGCTTGTTGGCCTAGCAGCAAAGAACTTTCTTTGTGGATAATATGAGTGTTGTTTCCTCCACAGTGGGATGACCTGCCCAGCATCTCTACCCAGATCTTACATCTCATTTCTGTCCATGCATATTCAGGACTGAATGGAGTGGGGAGGGAAGAAGACTCTCCGTAACTCTGGGACTAGAAGTCTGCCCATTGAGAGGATATAACATATTCTGTGAAGTGCAACTAAATTTTATCACTCCTCACAATATAAAGTAGTTCACATCTTGGAGATGTGCAGAACTTAACCGGATAGAGCTGTGAGCAACCTGCTTTGGCTTTAAGTCAGCCCTGCTCTTTGGATTGGACTGAGGACCTCTAAAGCCTTCCAAACCAAACGGTTTTATGGTTGCAGTTGTCAGCTCCTTCCTATAGCCCAACATCAGACAGGACCTACCCCAAGAATCAGGCAGAAAGACAGCACTTTGCTTGATCAACTTCCCCCTTTTACCTCCACTGTATTTGTTAACTAAACAACTGCCTTTATCAGGAAGGAAAACTCTGCTCTCTACTTTGGGGAGCAGAGAGGGAAGAAGAGACTCCATGCTTTTGTAAGACAGCTCCCAGCATGAAGGAAACAAGCCATGAACACCATGGTGCAGTACTGGCAACTCTGGGACAAGCTGGTGCTCACTCGTTACCTTGCCAGAGGATCTCTGTCTCTCCTATTTACCCCATTCCTCAAGCTGTCTTGCCTTACTGGGAAGGAAGGTTTGTGTGGCAGGGAAGTACCTCACTAGAGATGCAGGAGCTTGACCTTGGCCTCTGGCACTAGCAGAATATCAGTAAAAAAGGAAAAGATTTTATAGTGAGTCCAGAACAAGCTTGTGATGCAGCAGCCAAATCCAGTTGTTGTAGCTTTAATAGATTTCCTCTGAATTTGCACTGACATGACTAAAAGAGGTTGCTGGCTCAGTATTTCTGCAAAAACGAGCAAAACACAAACCAGCAGCTGTTAAAGAAACACACCACCACCCAAAAGTACTTCTTTATGTCAGGGTACTTACATGCATTCAAATCCTGTACAGTTCTGTTGATCTCAGTATTAAGTTCAATTATGCCAGTTTACTGAGTCACTGATGGTGCATGGAAGTGAGCGCACCCTCTAAAATAGTGAACAGTGCCTTGCACAACTACAAAGCCTCCAGCTTTACAGAGAAAACTATAGCACATAAAAAACCATTCTAAACTTCTGAATGATCCTCACAATCACCCTCGTTAATCCCAGGCCAATCAAACAGACCATCGACATTTGTTACAGGCTTCAAAAGGACAATGTCCAAACCATTCACAAAGTGTTGTCTGTTCACTGATTTGGGGAGCGTATTTTGAGTGGTGGCAACAAGAGAAGGAATGTAAATGAACAGAAATTCAGGAGTAAGAAGAATCAGGACTGCTGCTGGCCACCTCCCGCCACAGTAACTCCTGTGCCCAGGTCAATCACAAATGGCCGTAAGAAGATGTGGGGAGAACTGAGTCGATCACAAGATTTGAAGCTCAGTACAAGAGGTCATAAGTCTGGCTTTGAGCACAACCTCAAGATCAACTGCAACTGATTATAAATCAAGAACTCATTGATGGGAGGACTCAGGGAGACAGACCCCATAGCAAAGCAGAGAACAAAGAGAAGGTGGAAAGGTAAGTTCAAGACTTGCAACTAAAGAAAGATCTTGAAGGCTACTGAAATCAGCAGCATGGTAGGATGATAAAACTGAGGACTTCAACACACCATCATATATTTTTTGGCCTAATGTCTGGGATGACTGCAGGCCTGTCATGGCTTGGGATAATGAGCAGCCAAATACGTAGAGCTCTTGAAGAAAGGGAATTAGAATTTTACCTTGAGCCTAATATTAATAATAGCTCGTATAACGGTAAGACTCGTACTCCTTTTGCCTTCAGAAGTAGGACTCATCTGTCTGTGCCTTCTACTACAAACATTTATGAGAGATCAGGTCACCTCAGCTTCTGCTACAGACAATAGAGTTGCTAAACGGAGCTGAAGCTGTGATTTATTTCCATGTAAAGCAGACCCCTGTATCTGGTTAGATGAATGGCACCATTAAATCTATTGGCTGCATTGGCTAGATCTCCACCGACTATAACGGTAACTTAAAACACACTGCACACACAGAACTGTACAGGAACGTATCTAAATTTAGTTATCTTAATGTGGCTTTGAGTCCTGCCTCTCAGGTTTCCCATTTCTCAGGTGCTTTCAGTGCAAATGTCTACACTCAAGTTAGTCACCCAAGGTCTTCTCTGTAGTCAGTAAAAGGTTTCAGGCACTGCAAGAGACGATTAACATCACCTATTTTAGAATCCTCTTTAGGATGAGATGAATTGTGCTATAGAAGTTTCTATTTTCTGTTTATCTTCAGCAGCTGTAAAAGGAGTCCAGACTGCTACCCCAGATAAGGTGTGAGATGGATGGATTCCACTGCGAATGGTGAGGGGCAGCCTTTCAAGCCCTGAGAAAAAGCCGGGAAATACAGTTGGTTTCTGTTTCAAGTAATTTAGCACAGAAGAGAGCAGCATATGTGATACTGCCGTATCATGAGAGAAGAAACTGCCACGAGCACGTGGCTGCCAGACCCCATCTCTGCGCAATGTCACTGCACCCAGGACCTAACAAGGGAACGGAACCACGTCTACAATAGCAAGACAAAATCTGGAGAAATGTCCAAATATCACCAACAATGCAACTAGAAATAAATTCTTCTGTGTTTTACACAAATCATAAAAAGGTTGGTAATGAATGAACAATGGGGTTTTCATCCTGGATTAGTACCACAAAACATTATTCTTTTGTTAATATGCCAAGATGTGGGGGTGAAGTGTTTGAACATCCATGGGAGTTTAATCAGCATAAGGGGTGTTGAAACAGAAAAGGCAAGAGCCTTGACAAAGTCCATCAGCAAGAAGATGAAAGGATATAGAAAATACAACACGCTATTGGACACACACTTAGGGTGAAACCGATATTATTTCAGTGGGGTGAGATTTCTTGGGTCTTTATTTAAGTGAAAGGTCTTATCCCAAAGCAAAGTGGCTTTTTTGCAGGGACCAAGGAAGATATCCTCCAAGTGGAAAGATCTCACATATAACGATTATGTCTTTCCTAGTAATGCAAAGATGCTCAGTCCTGCTCTGTATCCACGAGGCCAGCTGGCCTGACCAGCACCCGTATCACCGACCTCGCTTGCTTCCAAAGCAGGGAGCCATGTGCAGGCTCCTTCTGGGACTGGTCCCAAACCTGTGGCACCACTCGATCCGTGCCCAATCACTTGGCTGGCTCAGACTGAAACCAGGGCGTGAGTCATCCGGCAATGCTGCGTTACTGGCCAGCATGTGCCACTGCTTGGGAACAGCCCCGCCACAGTTTTGCCAATTAGTCCAGACCTAGTTAATGACTACTCTAGGCACGAGAAAAGCTGCTGCCATCTCTGCAGTGAAAGCACGGTCCTGTGCATCTGGTGCCACCGCACAGATGATGTCTGAGGTCTGATCAAGGAGCCTCAGCCAGGCGTGTGCATTGAAATTCTTGCAGCGCATGTCGTAAGAGCAGCACTGTTAGCAAAGGTAGAAGAGCAAATTCCAGTTCTTGTAATTACCTTCCTAAATTAATTCCCCTGCAATTTCAATCAGCTGCTCTTGACATTCCCTCCTCAGGGTGTAATCCCTTCTCATAAACACTCTGAGCAGCACATGGAGAGGCACGAGGGAAGCAAAGATAAACAGAGCTGATGCTGCACTGCTGAGACCCTGGTGGGCAGCTCCCCACCGTGCGCTTTGGGGCTTTCACTATCAGTCCCTCGACAGCTGTACTTGCTTCTCCTCCATCCCCACTTGAAACAGAAAATTTTAGACTCTCTGCATTTAGAGTCAGTGGGGAATGCCCGGTAAAGAGTCTTCTGGTTTGGGATTAACATCTCTGTCACTCATCTGAAGTTAGGTATAAAATCTAATAGCTCCTATAAAATATGTAAGAACTAGGACTTGGATGGATCAGGGCATTTAAGCTTTCAGCATTGCTTTAGCTTTACTCTTGTGGTGGATGGCACTAGGAACACTGAATTATTTTGTTATAAGAGATACGTCAGAAAAACTGAGATGGGAAGATAACAATTAAATGCATATCACTGAACTAAATAGATAAATGTAGCCCAACAATCAGGATTGAGCAAAAATACATGAATGTGTTTTCATAGTTTTGGTCTTACTAAGTACTTCCTTAATGATCTATAAAAAGAATTAAACTGAATGTTAACAAAATTACAAGGTACTAATCTGGAAGGTGATCAAACACCAGTGAGGACAGAAGAATGTAAATACAAAAAGCATCTGAGATTTAAAGGCACCACTTAAATGTCAGCGTGACAATCACAAACCAAACCATGCTGGCAAAGGAACTCAAAACACATCCACACCGTTCCCAGCAGCTTTGAAAACAGGGAGGACAAGCACAGCACAAGTATCCATAAAATGAAATCAAGTCTGTAAAGTCAACGAAAGCAAAGGACAACAGCCAGCCTAGACAGCACCGGGATTCCTCCACTGCCACTGCCATACAATGGACCTGTAACGCTCTACCACCATGTACCAGTAACCTAGAGAAGGTAAAGCAGGACAGACTTTGGCAAGATTAATGCACATAGGAGGGGAGAGTGAGAGAACATGCCACCTGAAGAGACACTGGATGCTTCTCATGGCAGGGTCTCAGCATCTCTCCAAACTGAGATTTAGCAGTGTTGGAGATACGTAACTTCAGCATGGGTTTTAAAACACACACAAATGAGCAAAAGGCAGCGCCTCTAAAGAGGGCAAGGTGTTCTCCTGGTGATTACGACCAGAGATGGCCATTAAGGTACACAGCCTGTGACAGCCTGTGGAGAAATGTAGCACAGGAGGATCTCACCGGGCCCAAGTAGAGCGGGAAGTGAGTTCTGCAGGGGAAAATGATGACACCTAGTGCTGCTTTCCACCAAATCTCAGTCTCACTCTTCTGCCTTGGATGACCTCAGTGTCACCTTAGACAGAGGTTCCTTCTGACATCAATGGAGCCTTTCACATGCTCCAAGGTAAACATGTTCTTAAGTCATTTGCTCACTTAAGGCTGGGGAAGTCAATTTACAGATTTCCAGCCAGAAAATTCTCCCAAAGTGCCTTTTCCCAAAGTAGGTTACTACGAACCTAAATATCCCTGGGCATGTTCCTCTCTCCACAGAAAATGCTAAGTTTCCCAGCTACCATCCTAAACCAGAAGGTATCATATACTTAATGGCTCTTGTGGACCATATTCCCTGTAAAGCTTTTAATATTTAAGTTATCCCATTTAATACATTATCTGCCAGAAGCAATAGCAGACGCAATGTCTCCATAGTTCTATTCCTTCTGTAAAGTTCCACCCACAGGAAAGGAACATAGCATTATTAAACACAAGAATACACATGATTATTTGTTTATACCATGGGAGGCTGATCATGGTAGCACCCAACCACCCAGCTGCCTGGCCTGTGTCGAAGCTCACCACTCTGTTTTTACACAAGATATAACTGATCCGAGCACTCACTTCACTGATTGCGTTTGGAAAGGTTCTTACAGCTGTTAAATTAGGTCCAAATTACTCAAGTTTAGACCTTGTCCTTGAATGTACATTCCATCACCTGACCTTGCACACGTATCTCTATGCTGGAAAGGACTTTTTGCTGACCAAGAGGTCCAGAACTGTGCTCTACATACATCTACGGGTTTGTATGTTGGTTAATCTACACATATATACACATATATAAACTACACATATATATGTATATATATATACACATATATAAACTATACATATAAAGAGGATTTAATCAAGTGATATTTGAAGACAGGGAGTCCCAAAGGAAGAACACAACGATACCAGATAAGTAGCCTTTGGGGAGCTGTTTGGGAGAAGCAGGAACTGCTGGGGCACCTTCAGGTTCACTTGCACACACTCCAGCATGCAGTGGTACATAACGGGTGTTACCTGTATGGGAGGACTTTTTAGTCCAGCTGTTAATCTGCACAGTCTTTAGCTACTATTTTTTCCATCGAGTTTGTTGTGCGTCTTTCTACATTCTGCACCACAATAAGCAAAACGTGTAGAGAGTCTCTCCCTGCTCATTTTTTCAACGATTCCTTAATATCCATCTCAGATTAAAGCAAGGAGTAAAACCTGTGTGGCCTCTGCACCTGGCAGTCAGCCCAGGGGTGCCCAGACCCCACCATGCCCTGTGATGAACTGAGGTTTGCCGCAAGGAGCAAAGAGCCGCAGGAGAAGAAACTCAGGTGGCTTTTGCAAAGTAAGTGATACCTCCAACCAGACTCCCAGCTGCTGCACTGGAGATACTGCAATTAGTCCTGGGCTTTACTGCTGATCACAGAATCACAGAATGTCAGGGGCTGGAAGGGACCTCGAAAGAACTTTGAGTCCAACCGCCCCTGCCAGAGCAGGATCACCTAGATCAGGTCACACAGGGACGCATCCAGGTGGGTTTTGAATATCTCCAGAGAAGGGGACTCCCCAACCCCCCCGGGCAGCCTGTTCCAATTTCTGTCACCCTCACTGTGAAAAAATTCCTCCTCGTGTTTGCATGAAACTTCCTATGCCTCAGCTTCCCCCATTGTCCCTTGTCCAATCATCAGGCATCACCAAGAAGAGCCTGGCTCCATCTTCCTGGCACTCACCCTTTATATATTTATAAACATTGATGAGGTCACCCCTCAGCTTCCTCCAAGCTAAAGAGCCCCAGCTCCCTCAGTCTTTCCTCGTGAGAGAAATGCTCTTATGATGATGCCTCCAGGACTGCTGGGGTAGCACTGAGATGGTGCTACTTTTCACTACCACTACCAAGTTTCTCAAAAGAGAAGAAAACCACTATTTGTTGGCTGCTGGAGGGGCTTTCCTGTATCAGCTCTAGTCAAAATGATGAAATTTGGTATTGTCCAGTTTTACAGAAATGGCACCAGGCCCTACGAGTTCTTTCTGAGGGGTTTACTCCTGGGCCGAGCCCACAGCATCTCCAGATCAGCTGGTGCAGGTTTGCTGTCACGTCAGCCACACCGAGAGAGCTCCCTCGTGCATCTGCGGAAGGGCACCCGGGGACCTGCATCCCCAGGGCACTGGGAGGACGCCGAGGCGCACGCCTGTGATACAAGGGACCGTGTGTCTGCAGCTCCTGCAAGCCCATCGAGCAGGCATGAGCAGCACAAGCCCATCGAGCAGGCATGAGCAGCACCAAAACTCGGCAAGTTAGCAGCGTAGCCATGGCAACGCCGAGCGCGAGGGCTGACCAACCCAACCTGCCCCGGGCGCGGGTCTTATGTTGGTGCTGATGCCCTAGCAAGGAGATATGAGGCTGCAGGTGATAATACACCTATTCCCACCAAAGGGCCAGGTCTGTAATTTCAAAGGTAGCTTAGGTGCTTAAGCAAGCACCAGGGACCTACGAGCTCCTGAAGTGACTCTGAAGCGACGCTCCAGGATGACAAGCTGCTCACATTACACAGGCTGTGGCTTCCTCAGGCTCTGCTGCCCCTTCTCGTTCCCACCAGCAAAGCCCAGGTTCTGGCAGCTGGTGAGCACAGCCTGTGATCTCAGGTGATCCCAGTCGCAGCTCGCTAAACCACACACAACTCGAGGGCAGAGTCATCAAGCCTCGGAGGAGATGAAAGAGCAGAGGTGTGTGGTGAGGTCTCCAATGACTAAGACTTCATTATCTTTTACAAAGTCTACTGCAGAATATTTATCTGTGCATTATGATGAATTAGCATAAATAATTAAAACAGAACTTGTATTGGTGAACACATAAGCAAAGGGCGTTGCTAATGGACCAGGCTTGCTCTGCTGCTTAGGAACTCGGAGACAAGGCCATGCCAAAGAGGCAGGGGAAGGATTTGTATTTGCCCTTTCCTTTTACCCCGAGCCCGTCCCCATCCCACCTCAGAGGGTTGACACAGGCTGGTGGACCAGCATATCTTATGGAGCATTCCCTGAAGGGCAAAGAGGAAACTCCTGGAAAGCCCCCAGCCCTTCAACCTGCTCTCCAAGCCCTGTGACACTCTTTTCTGCAAACAACCCACCTAGGATCAGAGGTGCTGGAGGTGCTCACCGGTGCTTCCCAGAAATACTGATGATTTGATGGCTCGCCTGACTCTGCCTCCTTTTTTTATTTCAGGTATTAAGTGGTATTGAAAGAAGATTGCAAGGCAAATAGTGAAAGGTTTTCAAGTGTTCCCCACGGTTTCCCTCTCTCACCAGCAGATACACCACGGTGATCTACATCAGCAGAAAGCAGCCAATATTGCACACTTTCCCAAAAAAAGAAACTCTAATCCCAAGCCTTTTTCTAGTGTTACTTTTCCGTGAAAGTAAAGGCTGCAGGTGTCTCAGAGGATGGTATGAAAATAAGAATATCTCCTAGCTACCTCTCCTTCAGCCTCTCTTTTCTTTAAATCAGGTTGAAAATTTTCCACAGATTGCAATTGCGAACCTGATCTGTATTTTGTTATCCTCCTGGGTTCTGTCCATTATCCATCCTGTAGTTTGGGCTTACAATTTAAAATCAGCTGGAAAATCAAATCTTACTTGTTTTCAATTTTTCTTTCGATTCATTTATGCTTCTGTGCATAAATAAAGCATTTGGATGGCTTGTGGAGGCGAACAGGTCTCGAGTTGGTGTCCCTGGCCAAAGCACACATCCTGTGAGGCACAACCACAGGGGTTTTCCTGCGATACATTGCACTGCTCAACACAAAGAATACAGCACATCGTGGGAACAGCAGCTATACCTGCAAAGAGACTCATTGAGAGAAGAGCAGGGATAGATTGTAGCCTGACCTGCAGCCTCCAAGAGACACTTCCAAATTAAAACCTTCAAAACTTACCACAGATTTCATATTTTATTTTTTTTTACTGAAAATGTTCAGCAGGAGTTTAGCTTTACAGCGGTGGAATTTTTCATGGGAAAATCAATTTCCTTCTACCAGCTATGCCATTAAGATACTGCCATATTGCCAAGAAGTCTGTGAACCTTGGTGTCCTAGCAGAGGGGAACTTCACAGGTGTTATATAAATCTCCTGTCTAGCAGAGCGGCCAGAGAATAAATGTTTTCAGATGGTGAAGGAAACAGAGTCAGCTTCTTTAGGACCAAATCACCTTTCTCACTGCTGTAAGGATAGGCTTGGACAAACTCATTGGTGCAGAACAAGGAAGAAGGAAGAATGGCAAGGAAAGTATCTCATGTCGCTTTCCGTAAATCACTGCCACTGAAAGCTGAACTCTAAAGCTGCCATCAGGAATTCCTCCCTCTCTTCCCTGCATCTTTGTCCCTAGGGCTTGGCAGGGCCTGATCACATCTGTGCGTTCTCACTGAACTATGTCAATAGATTGAATCATTTCAGCAGATCTAACCCCACCTAAGCTAAAGCAAGTTTATAACAGGCACTGCCTCGAACCTTATTTATGTACACATTCTAACAGTGAGACACACAAAAGGATCATGACCCCCGTGCAGCCATACGGGCATCACTGTACGATTTAATGAGACCTCGTCTGTACCACCCCTTTAAAAGTTCTGGCACCCGAAGCTCAGACCTTTGCAAAGCCCCTTCCTGCCCCCACACAACATCCTCGGCATGTCCCGAAATTTGCAACCCCCTTCCATCAGGAGCTTCCCACCTCCTAAATCCTGGGATATACACGGCACTGAAGTCATTTGCATCATCTCTTCATTAAACACCTCTGAATGCTTGGATCTATAAGGAATTCATCACATCCACCCATGCTGCAATCCCTTTTGGCCCTCAGCTGTTTATTCTCTGGGGCTTTTTTGTATATGAGACCAACCTTCTTCCTCTTAATTTTGGTTGCATGGTATTTATTGCAAAGTTACTCAGATGATGAGGGAAAGTGTAACATGACATTGAGATAAATGGGACTTTTGTTGAAAATTAAAACAGCATTACATTTCGAGATATTATAGAAAGGCTGTCAATCTCTCATGTACCCAAAAGAAAGTGTAAACTGTTACAGTGTGAAAAGAAGCACTGGAGGACTGCTGGGATGGCACTACACAGTGTCACAGCAGCACCTCCAACATGAGAGAGACTCCTTTTTAGAAAGAAAAAGGTTAAAAGATAACTCATCTGAAAGCAAGAACAAAGATTCTGGGTATCAGCTTAGGTGATGCTTTCCCATGGCACTGCTCCTGCTCTCAAGCGGGTCATCATTCTCCAGTTACAGGAACAAGCTCTGAAGCCTGTCAGCAAGATCTCAGAACACTCTCCCATCACTTTCGGCACATTTCTTTTCTAGGGTTTGATCCTACAGGGAGGTAAGAGCCCACAGCTTTCCTGAGTTCAGAAGGAGCCCAGACTGAACAGCAACACCGCGGCCAAGGCAGCCTTGGACTGCTGAGCCCCCCTGGGTGTCCTAGGAAGGGATGGGATGTCTGTGCTGGGCTGACAGAAAAAGAACACTTAAAAGTGGGGGGTTTTCTATTAATACTGATTTTGGCACTGAGCATCTTATCAAGACTGCTACCGACTTCTGCACAAGCAGGTCAGACACAGCCCAGTTTTGCAAGACTGAGTAGTCACCAAAGAGAATTTGGCCACACAGACTGTCAGGTCCACTCCTAAGAAGGATCCAACCTTACAAACATATGGATTTTTTTCCCATTCTATGATCTGTATTGCATAAGGATCTTAAAGTTAACCACACATCTTGAGAACTATCTAAAATGAACGTTGTAACTTGAAAATTCTTATACCATTACAAATAAATATGAATCTCTAAGGTCATCAGAGCCTTTCTGGACTCATCCACTGTCCTACTGCTTGTATCCAGACATGAGCCTGGGCATGGAGTTGACCGAGCTGCCACAGAGAGACGCCAACTGCTCGTGTTCTGGCGTGTGCTAAAGCCTCACTTCCACAATGTGTGGGGGCTGACCAGTGCAGGATGAATGGGGTCCCCTCCATCCACACATGGCTCTTCCCAAGAAGCAGCAGCATTATGCAATACTGAGCACAACTGAACAGCAAGCTCTGGACCAAAGAGCCTTCCCAGCGCATCACACCCCAAATGCTGTCACTCCCTGCCTGCTAGTGCAAGTGTTCCTACGGCAAAAAGGGGCAAGAGAACTGAAGAAGTGTCACAGTGTCCAGTGTCCACATTTTCACCGAAATTAAGCTGGAAAGCAGGAACCAGTGTCCCAAGATGCACTTTATGAAAACACTGAGAAGAGGGAAGCAACAATGAGTGGCACGCAGCAGCACTTCCACAGCGAATGCTGCTTCTTGCTCCTCACCCAGGGCTAAATCCCTGGAAACGTTACCAATAAATTTGCCCGGAGGTAAAATCACAGCCCTACACTCAAGGTATTTATTTGTAAGTGCAAAGACTACACCACTGATCAGGACTTCCCAAGATCCAGCTGCAGGCTCACAGACCATGCAGCCAAGAGCACTTTGTTTGTCGTGAGCAAATAAACCAATTTCAGAAATCACTGCTTAAATCCTCTGTCACATCGAGCTCTGTACACATTACAGCATTAAAGAAAACCAGTAATACCTTGATCATGGATAATCTCTTGGGTTTTCAAACACATTCACAACGCTAAAACCCACATTTATTTTAATAGGACTCTGCCATCTCCATTGTGTGCTGTAAACAGATTTCTTTTTTCTATACTTGTTATGAAAAAGCAACAGAAATTTTAGGACTGCAAAACAGTGGTCATTAACTTGACTTGTAACCTTTAGGTCCAAGTAACCTTTAGGTCCAAGTAACCTTTAGTTTATTTCATTTCTGTTCGCTTGTGGTCAGTTTAACTTTCTGGTTGGCAGTGCTGCAGTGCTCGGGCTTCAAGAATTGCAGGGTGACGCTTACTGGACCAAAACCCGCTGGTTTTCATTAGGTACTTTCAACTATTGCAAGAGTCAGTTTACTCGGGCTTTATGACAGCTAGTTGAACCGCACGCAGTGCTCTAGGCTGAACTGAAGCTGGTAGCGTACCCCTTCAGCACTTGGAGCTTCAGAACTGCTCAGAAAGCTGCTTGGTCTTTCTGACATCCCTTTTCCAGTGTTTAAGACATACCGGCTCGGGCATGCCGCTCCAAGGCAAGGCGGGTGTACGTCCAAGACAGACAGTCTTAAAAGAAGCTGCTCATTTTCCAAAACCCGACGACAGAAAAAAAAAAACCAAACCCCAAAACTAAAATCACTCAGCAGCACACCCCATAAACAGACCCTTGCTATCCCCGCTCGGAGCCGGAGGGAGCCCCTCGGAGAGCCTCACGCCGAGAATGATAAAGCAAAACGGCGGCCCCGGGCGCATCTCCGCGGGGCAGACCCCGCGGCAAGGCTCTCGCTGCCCCGGGACGCGCCTCCGGGGGAGCCCCGCTCCGCGCTCCCGCCCCGCGCTCCCGCTCCGCTCTCCGCGGGGGGCTCCGCGCCCGCGTTACTCACACGAAGGCGTGATAGAGCAGCGCCCAGCCCCGGGGTCGCTCCAGGGCGTCGTAGATCAAAGTTTGGATGCGGCGGTACTTGGCGTGGTTCCGCTTCACCGGGCGGCTCAGGGGGGTCTTCGCCAGCAGCCCCAGTCCCGGCGGGCTCCGCTTGCCTCCCTCCTCCTTCCCGCCGCCCTCCAGCAGCAGCGTCCCGTCGCGGTCCGCGCCGGTGCCCAGGGCCAGCGAGCCCTGCTCGGGGTCGCCGCCGCTGCCCGCCGCCGCTCGCCGCCCGCCCGCCGCCGCCGCCCCGCCGGCCGCGCTACCGCCCGCCGCGCCGCGCCGCGCCTTCAGCCCCATCGTCGCCGCCGGGCCCCGGAGGCGAGCTGCAGATCGGCGGCGGCAGCCCCGGGAGCCCCAAGGCCATGATCCGAGCTCCCCGCCCCTCCCCCCGGAAAAATTATTTCTTTATCTATTTGTATATATATACATGTATACATACATACATATATATATATATATGGAGGGAGGGAGGGGGGTAAAAAAAAAAAGGTGGGGTGGGGGGAGGCAGTCACATCCCCGTCAGGTCATCCTCGGCAGCGGGCAGCGGGGAGGCAGGAGCGCGGCGGGCACCTGGGCCGGCGCAAGAGAGGGAAATCATCGCGGAGTTTATTTACCAGCCCGATGCCTGAGCCCCTTCCTCCCCCCCCCCTCCCCCCCCCCCCGCCTCCTCTTCCTCCTCCTCCCAGCTCCTGCCTCCCCCCCCAAGCCCTCACGTTAGGGAGTGGCCCATTGTATGCAGCCAGCAAATAGCCGGGCGCCC